>JABTXL010021306.1:3232761-3268431 GCA_025134845.1 Neodon shergylaensis | reverse complement strand
GAGAGAGAGAGAGAGAGAGAGAGAGAGAGAGAGAGAGAGAGAGAGAGAATGATCTGAATGTGATACTCTCCAAAGCCCCAGGCCCCACAATATATTTTTGGCTGGAATGTGAATGCCAACGAATCTGTCAAGCAGTCAGTTGTTCAGTCTGAGATGTGCCCATTGTGCTTCCACTTCCCCCAGTCCTCTGGCTTAACATCTGTGCTTCTGTAAACATGACATGGATTGAATTACACGGACTGTTGTTTTGTTTAAATGAATGTGCTATAATCCTGATTAAAGTATCATGTGGGAGATTTTATAATAATAATTATATGCAGTTCTCATTAGAGCCGGGAAGAACCTAACTCATGTTTAATAATCTAGAGCATGGAACTAGTCACACTCATTTACATCTGGACCACGGGGGTGAGTGAGGCTCTGCTTTGGTCTTCTGGATGTAACGAGGGCTCTCACAGCTGACAGGCTTACAGTCAGCAGTGGAGGCTTTGGCGGTCGGGTCTTTGGCTTTCTCTTGCTCAGACAGGCTTCCACTTCACTTAGTTTGCATGCCTGTGCTGCTGTATTCTTATATCAATAATTCAGGCTAATTAACAGGAGCCACCAAAAGCTGAGCTCCCCCATCTCCAGAACCAGATGACTCTTTTCCTGCAATGGTACCACATTGGGAATGAGCTGAGTGCTTGACTTGGCAAAGATGCTCTGTCCTGGGAGAGATGGCAGGTCCAGAGGATCCCAACTTCCCAAACAACTAATTCCGCTTACTGTTTTTTTTTTCTAATTTATTTTTTATTTGTATCTGTTTTGGTGTTTTGTCATGGGTGTTGAGTCTTTTGGAACTGGAGTTACAGACAGCTGTGAGCTGGCATGTGGGTGCTGGGAGTTGAACTCAGGTCTGTCTGGAGGAGCAATCAGTGCTCTTAGCTGCTGAGTCATCTCTCTCCAGTCCCACCAGAGACTTTCCTTAAAACTTTTCCCCAACATTCCCAAGATATAAAATGGAAAACAGGTCCAGTCTCACTGAGTTCCAGGTGTGTGTGTGTGGAGGGGGTGGGGCTCAGGCAGAGAGCAAGACTGTGAAATCCTGCCCTACAGAGCCATGCTATAGCGGAGGCGACAGAACCTAGTTATCAGCTAGTAATCAGCTATATGCACGCCACGCGGTTCACTATCAATTCATCTCTGTACTCATTTTGCCTATAGAGTTTGCAAATGCATATCAACAACAGCAAAATCAAACACACAAAAAGCTCCACTCTTTTTTTTTATAGTATATTCTGTATTAGTTACTTTTATACTTCCTGTGACAAAGTACATAAGAAAAGAGACCCAAGGGAGAAATGGTTTGTTTTGACTTATAACTCGAGGATATGTCCATCATGAAAGGGAAAGCATAGATACATAACCATGAGACAGCTGTTTGCAGCCACTGTAAGGAACCAGGGAGCAATAAATGCTGTGGCTCAGTTTGCTTTCTGCCTTTGATTCAGTCTGGGGTCCCAGCCTGGCTAGGTATCATCCACAGTTAGCATGGACCTTCCCTCCTCATGTGACCTAATATAGGAACTCTCTTATAGGTATGCCCACAGGCCTGCTCTTCTTTAATTCTATACATCCTATCAAGTTGCAGATAAAGTAGAAAACCTGCAGGAAGGTGACCTGAGAAAACAGGGAGTGGGGTCAGCCTTGCACTTTTGTAATAGTCTACTGTGAAGTCAAAGCCCACAAAAGAAGTGAATTCCTCACTTTCATAGTCAAGAACACATATTCTGTACCCATCTTCCTTGAACTCTCCAATGTAGCTCACTTCATTTTATAAATTATGTCTCACATGTCTACCTTTAATCAAATAAGACATTCCAAATTTATAGGCGCAGCTGGGCCGCATCTGGCTTCCGCTGCCTCCCAAAGACTTCACTAGAAAGTGTTTCTGAAAGCAGGCATAATTCAGTTGTAAAGTGTTGCCTCTAACTAGAAGTTAGAGGAGTGCGTTCTGTTAGATGTATTTCCACATGTGAGTGTATTTTTAACCCAGAAGATATTAAAGCATGCGTGGAGAGGGTAGGGATGGCACCTACAGCCCCATACATATTAGGCAAGCATTCTACTCTTCCACCCTCAGAACCACCAGAAGTTTCTTTTACATACACCTGTGTCCAGTTTTGTGTGGTAATTCCAACTTCACTTATCATCGGAAGTTGTCAAGTGCAAAAATATTTTTAAATGGATTCTCACTTTTCTCAGCGCTGCGTAAAATTACCAAAGCAAAAACATACATTTTTCTCACATATTTTTTTCAAAGACATAAGCCGAAAGCAGCAGGTTTAATATGGAGAAATCATGTAATCTCTCTCAAAGTCTAGGCCACAAATGTCACTGGAAAACAGATTGTACCTATGTCCCCAGTTAGGTGGTAAACAGGCGGTCTATGTAGACAGGAACCTAAGGGAACAACAGGACATCTGCTGTACTGAATATTGAAGACCCTCTCACACCCAGAGATCCTCCCAATTACATTACCAGAGGCCTGGAATGGGCCGCCCTACAAAGAACTCTCCCAACACCATGTCCCCATTACCAGCAGTTCACATATTTATTTATTTATTCATTTTCTCTTTTGAGACAAAGTCTTACTACCTAGCTCAGAGTAGTCTCCAGCCTTAGCCTCCCAGATATTGGTATTGCATGTTCACTTAACTGTACCCATTTGGATGCTGATTATGGACATTTCATATTTATTAAGAAAAGACAAGGAATACTTCAAGTGGATCAAGTGTAAAATTAGGAATTAAAAACAAATTTATGTTTTCTTTTTTCTTGAAAAAAGAAAATAAGGAAGGAGAAAGAAAAGTGGAAGAGACAGAGAAGAAAGGAAACTCAGGCAAGAGGACTTTACTCCTAATTTTAATGGCTATTATGGTTAGTTTTTTTTCTAGATGTATGCTCAGAATACATGCTCAATGCCAGCATGTAAAGGAGGCAGAACACTATTTGCATAAAATTGTATGGGGACTTGGGTCCAAATTGTGTGCAGCTACATATGTGTGTGCAGATATATATCCAAAGTGTGTTAGCAGGTGTATGTGCATGTGTGTGTGTGTGTGCCTATGTACTTTTGTGCATATGTGTGAAGGCTATAAACAATCTCAGTTGTCATTACTTAGGATGCCACCCAGCTTGCTTTTTAAGATGGTCTCTTTCATTGATCTGAAAATCATCAAGTAGGCTGATCTCAGGAATCTGCTTGTCCTGTCTCACTAGAGGTGTGATTACAAATGCACACTGCCATGTCTTTGTTATCATTAATTCTTGGGGATCAAAGTCAGGTTGTCATGTTTGGAAAGCTACCCACTTAGATACCACCACAGCCCTACCACAACAGGTTAACAAAGGCCTGCTATGTGACATATATCTACTTGTTGGTTAGTGTGGGGAAACTGGCTTCATTCTCATACCAGATTCCCATTCTAAATTATCAAATATATTAAGAATACAAAGACTAGAAATCTGTGTTTATGTAGACAGGACACTAAAAATTTCCTGAAGTGGTATGAGCTAGCAAAGAAATAGTCTACAAGGGCATGGAAATCTCAGGGGTAGAAGAAGAAAAGTACTACACAAACTATCTCACAACTATTAGTATTATCTACTGTGGGTTTTGTCTGTTACTTGGCAATTGTGACAAGTCACGAGCATAAGGTCACTTAACCTGTCACCCAAATGACTCAGGACTTTGTTTTTGTTTGTTTGTTTGACAAAAATTCTTCATTTATGCAATACTGAGAAGAGAGTTGGTCCCTCTCTTCCTCTACCTGCTTGGTTGGAAGAAGAGAGGGACTGAAGAGGCAGTCTCTTGATTTGATTCTGATGTCTCTTGCAATCTCATTTTGGGATTCGACTTACCCAGGGCAGAAAGAAGAACACGAAGAGAAAGCAACTAAAATTGCTTAATCCTGCCTATGTCTCAGGCATATCAACATGTATTATTAAAGAGAGGGAAAACAAACGGAACTGGCCATGGGGGGTATTGCCACTTAATTAAGCTTATATCTTGCCCGAATCTAAGCTGTACTAGTCAGCTTTTTGACAACACAACAGAATACCTTGTGCAGGTAAAGTTCACTTAGAGGTTGATTTGAGTCCCCATGATGGAGGCAGAGTATGGCCAGCAGTTCACCTCCAGGGAAGTGGCCTGAGAGAAAAGAGGGTATGGGGGTCAGCATTGCACTGCTGTAACATTCAAAGCCCACAAGGGTAACGCAGTCTGAGGCTAGGAAGTGCACGAGTAGATGGAGACAGTTATAAAGGAACCCCCTTTCAGAGCTTACCTTACGTTTCTCCAGTTTTCTCTCTCCTTCTCCCTGAATGGCATGGGGTTGATTTCTGTTTCAGGCAATGACATGGCCTTGGTTTTCCTAGGTCATTGCCTTGGAAGAAGGCCAGTATGGTTCGGCTTGTTCATTTGGCATGATTTAGTACCTGAGTGAGCCTTCAAGAAACTTTGCCAATATTAGCATTGTGTGCAGACAGTTCTCAAATAAATGGTGCCTAGGGATGTCAGCAAAGATGATGCCATTAAACCATGCAGTGGTATTCTCTGTCACTGTGTAAAAGTCAGGTGAGGGGTCCATAGCTCGGGATGTTCATTGCCCAGTAAACCGTGGGGTACTTCTTAGGAGTCTGAAGGGTGGAACTTTACTCTGAAGAGATGCTTTAGGCCGAGGACAGGGTCAGGGGCGGGATTAGCACTGGATCACAGTGAAGTGTGTAAACTTCTCCACAGCATGTGACTGGCCTTCAGGACTCCATGGTGATGGAATAATGTGGGTAATGCCGGGAGTGCCACAGAGGACGAAGGATGGGTAAGAGGAGGAAAGGGATAGGGAAAGCCAATGTAGGACATGATCAATGAGACACAATTACTGAATAACAGGCAAGCAGAAAGCTTGGTCCTTCTTGCTGTCTGATATTGTATTAGTTACCCAGACCTGCCCAAGCAATAGACTCATGACTCTTCAATACAACACACTGTGTGTGGTGGTAGCCCCACTCTGATCCATCAGCCATTTTTGAGGAGCCCCTTGTCTTCCATGCCCATCTTCTACATGCCGTTATGAAGTCTGATGTGTTTTATTCCCAAATTGCTGACAACCATAATAATAAGACTCCCTTAGCTGTCACTCAGAGTGAAAGGAACATATTGGTTTTCAAAACAGTGTAGAGTTACAGCAGGGATATAAAGAGTTGCTTCCATTGGCTATTTTCAGATGTTCTGCTGGCTTTTGTGTGAAAGCTCTTCCCCTGCCCACTGATCTGACTCCTTCATCTCCTTGAGCAAGGACAGATGAGAAATTGAAGAGCAATTTCTGCTAACTACTGAAAGCACCAGTCATGGGACTCAACTGATCTCAGCACATTGTCCTTGTTTTGTTTTCCAAACCGCAGAGTTGGGATAGAAGAGCCTCAGCATGCAGCCAGTCTAGTCTGCTCTCTACATAAGAAAGCCGGTAGTGGCATGAAAGGTCAGATGCTGGGAAATGCAAGAGACTCAGAATGGGGGCTGAGGTATAAGGAGACAACCTGGAGTCTCTGGGCTCATATTGCTAGCTAGAAAGGAGCTTAGAGACCGAGCTATGCACATAGTTTGTATCTTTGTTTCAAATTCTTGACCTTCTCCTAACTCAGATAGTAGAAATGGGTTGTATCCCAGGAGCCCTGTCTGTTAGAGAGAAGGGTGGAGTTTCCTTCAAATGCTGGTCCTAAGGTAAAGGTCAAGGTTTTTTAGGATGGATGGTAAATACTGAGACAGTTTTCTCTGAGGAAATGATCCAGAAAGGTTTTCTGTCAGCCAAATTTGGTCTTGCTTTACATTTCTTCTGAACAATAGCAGCATCGTGATTCCCTACCTCACATAAGCCAAAAACAGTCTCCTTTGGCCAACTTTGCAGTACAAAACTGTGACCATATGTTCTTGTGCTGTCAAAACCAGGGCTAAGATGATTTTCAGTGGTTTGAGTGTTAGGTGCACAAGTGTGAGGAGAGGCAGGATACCCTGTGTTTGGATGGAAGCTTCACCCCAGCTCCTGGCATCCATATATCCAAAGAGTCTGGAATGTTTGGATGGCTCCACCCAAAATCCCTTCCCCTGGAGTGTCCTCAGTCCAGACTCCACCCATGAGAAGCCCACCAAAGATGACCCCTCACCAGAGATGCTCAAGATCACTCCCACAGGGTGTTTAACTGCCCCTGCCACAGAGAACAAATGCGCGGTTTTCTGATCTTCCTTTCCCATCTCCTCTTTTGGGTCTGGAAAGACATCCAGGAGCATGGTATCCATTAAACCTGGGCTTTGTCTAATTCAGTTTGATTTGGTCTGATTTGGGTTGTTGGGTTGACAGAGAGGCTTATCCGGGTACAGAAACTTCTCACCCAGAACATATGTAAACGTGAAACAAACATGGCAACCCTCTTGGAATTCCAGTTTTCATAAGGGAGATGCTCGAACTGTTCCATCAAGCTCTGAGTTAGACTGAGAGCCCTTATGTGATGGTCGGCTTCAGTAGTCAACATGACACAACCTAAAATCCCCTGGGGAGAGTGTCGAAGTGCATTGTCTACCTAGGTTGGCTCTGTGGTCATGTTTGTTGAGGACTGTCAATCAAATAGTCATCACACGGTGGTGGCAACATTCATTTCGGCATGGGGTCCTGAACTATGAGCAGAGGAACAAAGTAGAGTGTAAGCAAGTGAGCGTGCATATGTTCTTTTACCTCTGCGGTGGTGTGATGTGACTGGCTGTTTGAAGTTACCATCTCGACTACCCCATAGTGCTGTACCTGGAACTGTAAGCTGAAATAAGCCCATCAAGTTGTTTTTTGTTAGAGTATCTTATTACAACAAGAGAAATGAAGCTGTGATACATCTCTCCAATGATTAAGTGGAGAGAGATGAAAAATCCTCATGTTAACCTTGTGCCTCCACATATACACCCACAAATATGTGCCTTCAAGCACATGTGAACACACATGTAAAAGAATTTGCATCACACACATACCTTTTAAAAAACCTGTTCATGGCTACCATCTTTCAATCACACCGAAGTGCTTCAAATTCTAGAGTCTGTGTACCTTCTTTTTTTCCTCTACCTGAATTTGATAAATATATTCTTATTGATTTATATTCTTGAAGATTTTTGCATCCATACAGCATTTGCTTTCAGAGGAGAGCAACATTTATGAAGATAAGTAGCAGTAAGTTGGACTTAACTACTAAGTTTTCTCACTTCCAGTAGTTTTGAGTAACTTATTAACATTAAGACCTCATGAAATATTTGAATACTTGTTTGGTTGTAAAACTGACAATGCTCACTTTAGAAGTTCATGAATTACATTTTATTTAATAAATTTTATTTTATAAATTAAGAAATGAATTATATTTAAATTGTTTCTGAATAAGAGGGACTTAATATTTGTTTATAACATGGTCCTTAATTTGGCTTTTAAGTTTATTAAGCTATGCATATTCATAAATGTATTATATAAGTGTGTATGTGTCCTTATACATATTTACTAGATATGTATAAATGTGCTCACATACCAAATAAGTAGATACATCATTTACACATATGTGAGTAAAGACATATATTTACTATTGCATGTTGATTTTTTTTTTTTTTTTTTGGTTTTCGAGACAGGGTTTCTCTGTGGTTTTGGAGCCTGTCCTGGAACTAGCTCTTGTAGACCAGGCTGGTCTCGAACTCACAGAGATCCGCCTGCCTCTCCCTCCCTGTTGATGTTTTTTAACTCGGCTTCCATTTTAATATTTCCCATGGTTTAACTATTCTCAAAATATTTTTACAGATGAGTTAAAAGGAAAATGCACCATCAACTACTCTGACTATTGAAATGTGAGGAACACTTGAACCCTGGAGTCTCAGACTAGCCTGGACCACATAGAGAGGCTGTGCTCAAAACCCCTTTCTTGTTGCTTGGAGTAATTTTAATTTTTAAATCTATAATAATAAAAACTTACTCCCTTGCTTGACAATCCATGAAAATGAAAATTATATATGTCCCTTTGAGAGCTTGCTACATCCTTTAATTCTCCACTTCCTGGGCTCATCCTCTCAATCATTTCATATCATCATTTCATGCAGACACAAGTGCACGTGCTAGGCTAGTTCTCCCAAAGCCCAGCGTATGATCGTGACGGGAGAGCAGTGCTCTTGCTCCATGCCACATCATTAGGAGACATAGATTAACTTGGGCAGTGGCAGAGACTGTGTTTTGATGTACATGGTGAAAGGACTCATGGGGTGGATGTCCAGTGCTCTAGGACAGGCTTCATCCACACCAGACAACTCCCTGCTCTTTTCTTCCCAAAGCAACAGCCAAGATCTCTATTAGAAAGTGTGCTGAGAAAATTGAGGCTCTGAAGTCAAGCAGGGCTGGACTTAATTCTGTCTTATCTACTTGAATGGTATGTGGAATGAGGCCGCTTGTTCCATTCCTGGCTTAATCCCTGATTAAGCTGGGTCTGGAGAAGGATAGATGTACAAATGTATGAACAGGTACTGGCGTGTGCTAGATAGAGAGGGGGAGAAGGTTTGTGTGTATGTATGTGTGTGTGCATGTGCGTGCTCATGTGCACTCATGTATATGGATACAGGTGTACACATGCACATGCCATAGAATGCCTGCAGAAGACCACTCCAGTGTTATTACCTTGTACGTTATTGAAAACAGTGTACACCAGGCTAGCCTGCCCATGAGTTATTAGGCATTTTCCTGTCTTCATTTCCCATCTCCCTCTGGAAGTCCAAGGGTTATAGATGTTCACTACCCTTTCTGACTTTCAATAAATGCTGGGTATTTGAATTCAGATTCTCATGTGTGTATGACAGATACTTTACGCAATGAGCCATCACACCAGCTAGAGTAGTAGATACTTTTAACCAATGTTAATTCGGCACACGCGCAGACTCGCAGAGACATCCACACCAGGCACATTCCACGCAATCACACACACACGCACACGCACGCACACAGTGCACGCAAATACACACACGCGTACACATGCACACACGCGTGTGCATGTGCACACACACACACACACACATGCTCCAGAAAGCCTCTCAGAGAGTAGAAAGATGGAATGTGCTGCTGTCCCTGCAGCTTCTCTCTCCCCTGCTTTCGGAGCTATTGCTGTGTTTGTTTCACTCTTTTGTTGTGCTCTATTTGTTTTACTGTGTTTATGGCTGACTTTTTTCTGCCTGTGTATCTTCTCCAGCATCCATCCCTTTCACAACCTGTGTTGCTGAAGATGCTAAGCAACTAGCTTTCTTTACTGTTGCTTCCCTTTCCACTAAACACATTGTGTATGTGTGAAATTTAACACCACCACCCAATCCAGGCATCTGCTAGGCTGTAAAATAAATCTGTATTGTATCTTACTGTCTAGTTTCTTTTTCTTTTTAACACTTATTTCTTTGCATGGCACCTCCCATGTATATAGAGGCATGTATGTAGAGGTCACAGGGTTCAGTTCTCTCCTCTTTCTGCTGTATATTTTGGTGGCTGAATTCAGGTCTTTAGGCTCATCAGTCAGCACCAGTACCTGTGTCCCTTCCCTTTACTGTTAATGTGAGCATTGTGCTGCACTGGACCTTAGCCTAGTCCTGATACTGCTCATTCACTAGGGGTGCAAAGTGGCCTAATCATGTTGTTGATAGTCTGGTCCATCTTGCCCCTGGCAAAAGAGACAGGGCCCCAATTCATACAGACTGCATCCTCAGCAGTCTCTTCAAGGGGTTCCCTTTCCTTTACAACTCTTCAGTCATAAAAACCAGGGTCTGTGGTGTCCTGAAGAAGGAAGTTTTAGGGAAATCCAATATGAGGCAGAATTGGAGCCTTACAGGGAGGCGTTGTCAGTGTGGATGTTTCCCACAGGGATTGGTAGATGAGGCAATCAGAGAATGGAGAGGTGAGTTTGGCTTCTGGGGGAGAGCAGAGCTGGGTGAATTTACAATATGTATGTATAGGGTTCTGGTGTTGCTCAAGCCACATGGCGAAGTTAAGATTCACACATAAATACTTTAACAGTTCTCAGAGTGCAGTATGAAACAAGATAAAAGTTAAAGAAAAGACATGTGGGGCTGAGAAGATGGCACAGAAAAGCAGTTAAGCCCTTACTGTGCAAGCACCTGGGGAAGCGGTGGGTGGCTTTGTGGCCTAACTGTAAGTAGAGCCCCAGAAGGAAGAGTAAGAAGATATCGGAATGGTCTAGCTGGTGTGAACTGCCATAGTGGCAAGCTCTGGGTTCTACTGCAGGACTTGTCTCAAAGAATAAGCTGGGAGAGAAGTGGGAGAAGATTCCCAGAGTGAACCTCCAGGCCTTCTCTTCCTATGCCAGTACACAACCATTCAACCTCCAGGCCTTCTCTTCCTATGCCAGTACACAAACACACATGCACCCAAGTGTACATGAGCTGATCCATCAGCATTCACTTTCACACACCAGATACACATGGAGAAGACTGAAGCTGAAAGAGAAGAAAGGCTTGGTAAGTACAGCTGTAACTTGCATTTATGAAGAGGATCCTTTAAGTTTAATTCACCAGGTAGGGTGCTCAAGGCTGCACACGATTTGGGAAAGAGGGAAAAGTTTTTGTTCTTTTTAACATCTTTGTTGGAGCTGTCTGTAGGAAAACATGGACCATGTAAATAATTTTATCTTCATCAAAATTATCTAGATTTTCCTGACTTGACCATCAGGTCTTGAAAGCAAGGGTGAGGCAATGGAGCCCTCTCCTCTCCTGTACCTCACGCTTGTCTCGTTTGGCCCTGAGATTTCCCATGGTTTTTTAACCTGTGCCAACCTGAGTACAATTTAGGAATGAATGGCAGTTCCTATCCACAGAGGTCTGTCACAGTAACTTTAGTGTCCATTTAGCATGGCAGTCTTAGTGTGTGTTCTGTATAATTTTTATTTGTATTTCACTAATATTATCAAGTCCTCTGTCATCTTAGTGTCTCAAAAGCAGTACTCAGTCTCAAATTTGCATATGAAGTTTGTGTTGGTGTAATTATTCTGATAGCAAGTCAGTATTTGATTTTCCATTTTGTTGTTCGGGTGATAGTCCTAGGGTTTTTGTTATTGTTTGTGTTTGTTTTAACTGACATTTAGGCAAATGTTTAAGATCCTACTTTTTGGAGTCTCGTCGGTTTGCGCATTACCACAGGATTGCTGTCCCTGAGAACAGATGTCAGCAGCAGTAGTTGTTTAGGAACATCTGCCCTTGAGGCTGGACCTGATGTCTCTGTCAGCTCCTCCTGGGAAGGAGGCTGGAGCTAGGGCTGAAGAGGTGAGTCCTGGGGTTCTTGCCTCTCCAGCCTGAGACTTCCGCTTGATCTCTAGAACCCACATGAAGAAGTCAGGCACAGTGAATTGCTCAGAACTCTGAGAACAGGTAAGCAGTGTCAGGAAGACTCCAGTGCCTCTCTGCTTAGCCACCTGTCTTTTCTGGTGAATTCTAGCCCTGTGAGAGACTTTGTCTTAAAATAAGGTGAGGGAATAGGTGATGGCTCAGTGAGTGACAGCATTTGCTGCCTAAGCCTGCCAACCTTAGTTGAGAACAAGGAACCAACACAAAGATAGAAGAGAAACCAATTCCACCGTGTTATCTCATTATCTCCACATGTGTACACAGGTCCATATCCTACCCCCAACACATCACACAGCCCTACACACACACACACACACACACACATACACCAATGGCTGAGGTTAAAATACTTCTTAGCGCTCCCACATTCTTGCTGAATTCCACAAGTCACGAGCAATCATTCTTCCAGTTGTTTGCTTTAACTACATGAAATTCCATTCTGCAAGCTGTACAGAGTAGAAGCGGGGATTCCACTTCAACCAAAGACAAATGCTCTTCCTATTTCCAGCTATTAAAATCCAAAGCCTGTGGCTTTCTCAGGATTAATAGGATTGTGATGCATTCCTGATAGGTCTGACTTTTAGATTCCCAAAACTGGCCCCATGCCTGCGCTGGCAGCCGTTCATCTGCTTGTTTCTGCTCCCTGAGGACAAAGCTGTTTCAGAATATACATTCTTTGATTTTAAAAAAAAACACACTAGGGAGGGCTGTAAACCTGCAGGACTTTTGTTTCCTTCATACCTGTATGACTTGGGTGGTTCTAATGGCTGTGAATCTGAAGGAATAAAACATTTGGCTTCTGGGTTCCTACTCTGCCAATTAATTTTATAAAGGAATATTTTGGAAGCTTACAAACAATGCATAAAAATACAGTTTGGTTCTGGACAAGTCTTCAAAGCACCTGTGGGGCAGAGAAGATTCCCAGCACAGAAAATCAATTTCCTGTAAATAATAAAGAAAAAAAGATTTGAAGCAAAAGTCAGATATAATTTTGGAGAGTCTGATTCTGCTTATTTTCTGGAAGCAGTGGCTAAAAAAAAATTAAATATATACTTTCACCTTAATTCAATTCTTTTGCATTTTGCTACCTCATTGGTGATATCAAAGGTAACATTGTATGTATTGCTTTTGACCTGCTTTTATTCTGAAATATAAGTAGGAATTCACACAATGTGAATGTGCATCAGTTGAGAATAAAAAGGGAAATTTCTAAATATTTAGATAAGGTTAAAACTACATATAAATTCAAGATGAATTTTATCATATCTCACTATAACTGACTCCAACAATTGATAGAAATCATGTAAAGAATGATGATACTGTGCTAAGAAGATGGGTCAATGAGAAAGTGTTTGTCACGCGAGTGTGAGTTAGAATTGTTAGAGCCATGTGGGAGTGTCATGCGGGAGCTGACCACCATAGTAGACATCTGAAATTTCAGCACGCCTGTGGTGAGATGAGAGGTAAAAGAATGCAAAAGGCCAGCTAACTGACTCCTGCTGATGGAAAACAACAGCCCATCTCAAAGCATGGTCAAAGTGGAGGCTGAAGAGATTTCTCAAAAGATACAAAGAATAGTTCCTTGCCAGATGACCTGAGTTCAGTTCCTAGAACACCCATAGCAATTCTAAATCCAGTTCCAGAAAGACTCTGACCGCTCTTCGGGTCTCCCAGGAAATCAAGCATATATGTAGTGCACATGAACATATACACAAAAAACACTCATACACATCAAAATAAAAAAAAAAGGTGGAAGGAAGGCAATGATTAACACCAAAGGTTGTCCATTCATCTTTACATGCAGACAGTGGTAAACACAGTCACACACACACACACACACACAAAACACAGTTAAAAAATAATTATGGTATAACTTGCAAATATCTTACATGAAACTTATAGTAATAAAATGATTATGTTGTCTCAGTTCATGGACCTAGAAATTAAAATCACCCCTCTTTACGGCCCTACCACAATACAAACTCTGCCTTGTAAGCCGCAGGAAACGCCAAACACCTTGATAGCTTGTTTGCCTTTGTTGCTCATGTTATCGGGTCCCCCAGTGAGTCTTTCTGTGAGGCTTTCTCTGAATAAAGTGAGCCCTGGTGAAAGTGAAAGCTTTGCAGGGAAGGAGTCCGGGAGGCCCCCGTGGGTACTGTGCATTCCCATTCTGTAACGGAACTGAAGCTACCGTGATAGAAGCCAGAACTTCTTTCCTTATTTATGCAGACAGAGATTGCCTTTCTCCCATTTTTAAGCTAATTTACAGCTAGTTCCATGTAAATTATAGATTTGTGCTTTTTGTTTAACACTTTATCTTTCATAAAACCGTTGGTATTTCTTTAAATCATGTGTCCATTACGTGTTTCATTGCAATGAAAAATATCTGACAAAAGTAAGGAAATCAGGGTTGGTTTGGGCTCAGAGTTTGGTGTCCCGCTCCACTGAGGAGAGAAAGCAAGGTGGTGGGAGTGCAAGGCAGCTGACTCCACTGTATCCAAAGTCAGGAAGTGGAAGGAGGTGGGTGCTGGTGCTCACCTTAGTCTTCCCTTCTTGTTCAAGCCAGGGCCCAGACTGTGAACTGTAGTCAACATTTAGGTTGGGTCTTTCCACTTGAATTAACTCAATCAAAAACTTCCTTGCAGGCATTTTCACATGTGTTTCCAGATCTTGTTAAGCTAACAAAATTAACCCTCACAAGTAGCCACATTATTGTACGTAAGGGGAGCTCAGTCAACAACTGTGGGAAGAATTGAGGTAACATGTGTGAAAATTTCCATATTCTTGCAACTGTTATAATGATTGTGAGTCATTTTTTTTATTATTATAAATCCTTCCCTTGGGTATATCCAAGCTGCTGTATTACAGAATTTAGTTTACTCTCGACACACGCATAGAAGCTTACATTTCCCTTTTCTTTTTCATTGTTGTACCTTCTTCTTCTTGCTATCAGTATGTCTCCCAACATGTTTTCATCCTGTGTCCTTTGAACTTATTTACTTGATGTAACAAGTCAAATAGGAAAATTCTCTGCTTCCCTGGCAAGGACCCTTCCAGCTGGGTACTGACTTTCCTTAGATGACAGTAGCTGAACAACTCATTTCCTTTTATCCTTGTGTTCATCCCTTGTGAATTGATAAACCAATCCATCCCTATGTTCAGCATGGACTTCCTGCATTCAAAGCCTAGTGAATTAAAGGCAAGATTGCTTCTGCAATGGAAAAGACTGCAGGCTGACTTAACAAATGGAGCAAAATTGTTGTTTCACACATTGATCTGAATTTAAGCAGTAGCCATATTAGATTTAGGATATGTTGACTTACAGACCTGGCAGTGTGGCAGAAGGGTATGCCATGATTCTCAAACATGCTAGGAAGAAAAGCCTAAAGCAGCTAAGTAGAGTTTGGATTGAGTTGTGCCAGTTTAGTTATCTACATTGTGAAGGAAGTAGATTCATTATCAAACCTTGATGTGGATGGTTGGTTCTCCAAAGTGTCGGACTTGGGAGCTTTCAGTCAGTAGATTATCTCCTCCACGGAGACAGGAAAGTATGCAAGTGTGCTCTTTTCCTGTTCTTCTTGAGAATGTTGAAAACATTCTACACAGTTGCTTTTCTCCTTAAAAATAGATATGGAAAATAATAACTGGTATGAAACTTAACTCTCAACAGTCTTCTTTTTCCCAAGAAGTTTATATGATCTGCCTCCTCCTCCACAACCACCCATCCCAACCAAGTTATTCTACTTTGACATTTACTAATCTTTAATTTCTACATTTCACCTGCCTTCAAGCTTCGATATATAATATTTTGTTCCTTGGAAGAAAAAGAAAGATCTGTCTCTCAAAATGGCATTCCTTCCACATTTTACTTGTACGTTTCTGTACTTTGTATCTGTGCTTCTCTCTTTGGTGACAGTAAGACTTTCATTCAGCCTACCTGGTGTTAGGATGATAAACACATTCTGTGACTCCTAATTCCTATTCACCACCACAGTGACTGACACTAAGCAAGTACTCCACTAAACATAAGTGACCCTGAGTGTTTAGCTGTAGAGTAAAAGTCTCCAGCAATCCCTTCATCTAAGGCTCAGGGTGCTGTGAAGTGCTGCCTTCTAGTAAGGACATGACTGTTGCTCGCATAAGCTCACAGTGACTGTAAGAATTGCACAGCATCAAAGCAATTAATATCCCAGCTTGAAGAGGGAAGGAGCTACAGAGGCTCCACCTATGTTGAGGAGATGTTGGCAAATGATGGCTACTGAGGGAGGAGAGTTGCTCTTCTTCAGGAGCGTGGCTCCTGGTAGGTTCCCCGTATAGTCGTGGGTAATCCCACTTTCATGTGCAGCAGATGGGCAGAACTAACTGGACTCAGGGGAAAATACATACTTAAGAAAGGTCATGAAGTTGGGAGGAGGCTATGTTATATGTACCAGACTGGATTCTACATGGGATTGAAGGTTGATATGATCAAGATACACTGCATACAAGGATTAAATTTTCAAATAATAAATTTAAGTTATTATTAGAAAAGGGTAAGTGGGTAGACAAATAAAATACAAATTCAAAGGCGAGAGATGCTTTAAAACTTTGTGAGACTGTCTTGTTTTATGATGTCAACTCCACAGAGGCACATTCTCTGCTAACTATTGTAGGGGATCCTTGAAATTCATAAAATAGTTCCCTTTATAATTATACAGAATATGATAAAAAGTGCCCATTTTGCTTTGAAATGTACTCTAGTCCTAAGAAATGCAAAAAAAATGAAAATGAAAATGCATGGCCACTGAGTCGTAATCCAATGGAAATGGCCGATATTGACTTTCTGTCACTGTGCTTGTAGGGGGCTCAACAGCTGCCGTTCAGAAAGCACCTCCCTGGATCCTAATCAATCTGTTCGCAGAGGCTAATGCACCTGATTCTTTCTCTTTTGAAGACTAGGGTAAAGCCCAGTCTATGTTTTGGTTTCCCTTTCTAATGTTTCTTTTTTTTTTTTTATTATTAATTTTTTATTGAGAAAAAAAAAAAAAACGTTTCCCCCGCCTCCCCGCCTCCCATTTCCCTCCCCCTCCTTCCACCCTTCTCCCCCTCCCCCCACTCCTCTCCCCCTCCCTCTCCAGTCCAAGGAGCAGTCAGGGTTCCCCGCCCTGTGGAAAGTCCAAGGTGCTCCCCCCTTCGTCCATGTCTAGGAAGGTGAACATCCAAACTGGCTAGGCTCCCACAAAGCCAGAACTTGAAGTAGGATCAAAACCCAGGGCCATTGGTCACGGAGTATATATTTGGTGAACCTAAAGAAGCTAAATAAGAAGGCGAACTCAAGGAAAAACATATAATTATCCTCTAATGTTTCTTTAGAAATCATTACCATGAGGCTTAACTTCTGTATTTTCATTCAACCCACCTACCCATTTTATAATTCTCTGTGTAAAGAAACTGAAAATGCGGAGTCGGGGAGTAGAGCTTTCCCTCTGCAAGGTGTTCAAGGTCAAGGTGGGGACACAGATTGGGGGTGATGATTACAGTGTGATTATGTGGCAGGAAGAAAGATGCCTGGGTTCTATACAGGCTAGTAAGAAAATCCACGGGGACTATTTTAGAGGATGTCACACTGAATGGGGCCATGACATGTTGGGAAGGTGACAAAGAAAGGTTTAATGAGCAGACATACTCACAGGGCTGGCAATCACGTTAAGGGGCCTCGAACACAGTGGGCAGATCGCGTACACTGGATCTTCATGTGTGCGAAGGGCGGCAGTCAATCTGGGGACACAAGCAGGAAATATTCCACAAAGGACCATATGTGTCCTTCCCAGCATTAAGAAGACTGTGGCCTTAGCGAGCTGGATGAGCGGCTGAAGAAATGGCGCATCAGTTGAGAACATGTACTGGTCTTACAGAGGACTAGGGTTCGGTGGCTCCCAGAAGGTACATCAGGTGGCTCACAGCTACCTGAAACTCCACCTCCAGGGGACACAATACTTTGCTGTGGCCTCTGAGGGCATTACACTCAATATTTGCAAACTCATGATCAGGTACATACATATATACATACCTAATTAAATGATAAAAATAACCAGGCATAGTAGCATACACCTTTAACTCCAACACTCAGAAGATAGAGGCAGGTGCATCTCTGTAAGGCTAGCTTGGTCTACTAAGAGAGTTCCCAGACAGCCAGGGATACGCAATACAACCATTTCTCAAAGAAGAAATGAAATCCTTGAAGAGCTCAGAGGAGTAATTGGATTAGCAGCCTAGTCACCTATAATAGGATGCTCAGATAAAATACAGTTAAATTTTAGATAAATATGTGATGCTTATTTTGAGAATAAGCATGTGCTAAAGCTTGCCTGGGTACCTATACATACTATGAAAAGAAATATTTAGTGCTACCCGGGAAAGTCAAGTTTCCATTGGGGGCCTGCATTTTTATGCATTAAATCTCCCAGATTTGTCCTAGTGGCAGTGTAGAGAATACACTGGAGAAGAAAGACCAATCTGAGGTCTGAGTTGTTCCATGCCAGACTCACGCAGTGCTGATGCTGGTGTTCGGGATGTGGACCCTTTTGTTGCCAGGACACAGAGAGCTAAAACCTGCAGAGAAAGACTATCTTTAGGTCTTATTCGGAAGTCAGCAGATATTTTAGGATGAATAGATGGTGTTAGTGTTCCTCTGCTGCAGCCCTGCTCACATGATGGAGACATCTGTTCCTTTGCTAGTAAATGCATGTGTGCATGTCTGTGCTGCAGACGGTGGAGTAAATCAGATAGTGTTGTAAGAACACCTAGGACACAATGGCTTAATGCTTCTCTTGGGTCTCAGGCCTAAGCTCTCAAAATGGACAAATTTAAAGTCTTTATTATGATTTGAACATTCCAAAGTCTTCACATAAATATCATTTCAATGGCTTTATTGTCAAAGGACATTAATGTTTAAGTCAAAGTGTCAGATAAGAGAATAAATACAATCAAGTATTCTGGTTTCTTTCTCATGGTAATGCACTCTTTGTTATTTCAATGTTGTCATAAACCACGCATTTCCTAGCAGAAGTTTCACGTCCACACTTGATTCCTTTGCCATTTACAGTGGCAGCATAATTCAGGATGCTGCATGGCTCTTCTCTGAGAACTTGTTTTGTACTCACTCGAAAATGAAGATTACCAGAAGAGGAAGATGAAGCTCGGCCTTGTTCTAAGAAACATCCATGTATTCCTATTGGTCATTGGGCATATGGAAGACCTAATAATATTTGATTAAAGGACTAGCATTGACAGCCAGGAAATAGCACAGGGATCCAGGGTCATATGGTATCTTATACACATTGGACCCCCGAGGCCCTTTTTAGTCCTTGCTTTGAGGAACCACATGGAGGTATGTTCACAAGGGACTATTTAGAGGGTGTTCTTATCATCCAATAGGAAGTGCAGAGTAGAACATAAACCACACGAAAGAGACAGAATCTTAATATTGAATAGTTAAGAACAGGACAGCTAACAGTAAGTAAGATGCTATTTAAATAATACCTCAGACACAAAGACTCAGAGCATTCTCTTGGGTCTCAGATCCAAATTCTCAAACATGAACCATCTTAGAGAAATGCCTCACAAGGGTAAGAACACTTTCTGCTCTTAGGAAGGATGCAAGTTCAGACGGTAGGCCTCATATCAGGTGGCTCACAACTCTCTCTGTGTCTCCAATGAATCCAACCTCTTCTGTCCTCTTAGGGTATCTGTACAATGTGGCATGCATTCATACACACACACACACACACACATTTAAAATAATATGTATAGAAGGAGTGCTGACATCTGATTCCTGTTTGCCTTCTCAAGATGCCCTGCTCAGTACTTGACTTCTTTGGGGACCTTTTGAGGTCCATGTTTCTCAGCCACTGTCTAGGTCCTGTAATATGCTAAGTACAGGTGTTAGGGTGCAATCTCTCAGTTTATCGAGGAAGTTAACCCCCCAATTGCTTTACCTTCCCAACATTAATATTATTTTATGTTCATAAATACTTTCAACATGTATCCCACGTGGTATCATTAGTCATCTGTGTATATTCTTCTAAATAAAATGTATATGAACTGCATACGTTTCCTACATGTTGGCTGTAACAGCTATTCTCATGGTGATGCATATATTAGAATTACCTGAGTGTGCAGCTTGCTGAACAGTGGAGATTAAATCCAGATGGTCCTAGCGGGCCTGAGCCATTGCAGGCTTATCAAGTTCCCAGGTGAAGCTAACTGTGCTGAAACAGAACCACACTTTGAAACCAGATGTTTCAAGAAATACTTTCTGATGTTTTTCTGTGCGTTATGTTTACATACATATTCTAAAGTTCCCCATTATGTTTAGAAGCAGATCATTTCCCACTTTTATCTGCATTTCTATATTTACATCTATAAAATGAAAATAATATATGTATTCATATACAAATACATCAAAATAACTCTTCATAAAAGGTGATCAACCTAAGTATAAATTTTTATACACCCACTCATAGCATGCATTGAAGTGTGTTTTGTATGTGTATCTATTTACGTGGGTGTGCTTATGTGTGTGCATTCACATGCTTATTCAAAGTGAACAGAGGACTATTTTGGGTGTCACTTTTCTGGTGCTTTTCACTTTGTTTTTTGAAACACCTGGAACTAGTAGACTAATCTGCATATACAGCATGCTCCAGGGATCTGCCTGTCTCTGTCTCTCCAGCATTGCGATAACAAGTGCGTACTACCATGCCTGGATCCTTTTATGTATTCAGGGCTGAACTCTGGTCCGGGTGCTTTCAAGGCAAGCACTTTTGCCACTGAATCATCTTCCCAGCCCTCGAGGCATGTTCCTCATAAATACATAGTTATAAGTGCCTTTCTAGGTGGCCCTTATGCTGGGCATGAACACATCATGTCATTAACCTGTCTCCATCCTCAGCAATGATTAAGTGCATGAGTACATTCCATATTTTATGTTAAGTTCATTTCCAAAAGTGTTCCAACAGACTCGTCTTCCTGATGGCTATGTTAAACTTTATTAGTAAGATGATCTTTTCAATTTGCCTGGAGTGCATTCCACACTGCCATACGTTACAGGTGAAATTGCCTAGTCTATTCGGGTTCACAAATTTGTGGGACCACCAGGGTCCTCTTGGAAACTCAAATTTCGACCATTTCCCCCTTTTCCTTTCTCACTTGGCTGTACAGAAATTGTTCCAGCATTTAATGAATATGTTCCAGCACAAACTGAATGTGTCTTATATTCCTGGCTCATTTCTCCGCCCTCTGCTAGAAATTCCCCTTGTTTCAAAGGTAAAAGTGCTTTTGAAGGAGGAAAATAAGGATGGAGAAGAAGAGAAGGAAATGTGAAAAATGGGTTTGGGGCCTTACAGTTAGGAGGTAAAAAGTTCAGTGGGTGAGATGCTTTCTGTGCAAGCATAAAGACTTAAGATTGGATTCCTAGATAAAAGAGCCTCGACAGCATGCCCCTGTAATGTCGAGCCAATGGACAGAGGCAGCTGATTTCCCAGAAGCTCCAGGACCTGTCTTGTCCTGACAAAAATATGAGCCTATTTCAAATACCATAGAAGGTAGGGATCCTCTGATTATGACTCTCATGCAGGAATGTACAGTCACACAGCACATCATCCACATACACAGAGAAACAACGACACCATGTAGAAAAAAAACAGCCAGTTGTTTAGGTTTAAACAGGACATCCACTGATGCATTCAGCACTACTTTCCCTTACTCAGTTCATCAGGAACTGTGAGAAAAAGAGGCATAGCTGAGAGAGAGAGAGAGAGAGAGAGGGGGGGGGGGGGGGGGAGGGGGAGGGAGGGAAGGAAGGAAGGAAGGAAGGAAGGAAGGAAGGAAGGAAGGAGGAAAGAAAGAAAGAAAGAAAGAAAGAAAGAAAGAAAGAAAGAAAGAAAGAAAGAAAGAAAGAAAGAAAGGAGAAAAGGAAACCTTGAGAAAAGAGGCTCATATGTGTTGCTGGCTACTTGCTTCACAGTGCAGTGCGCACTGTATCTTTATACCACTGCTTTTGATCGATGTTATCCTTAAACCCGAAGTGGATGACAACCAGGGTCTACCAACAACTTGCTGGTGAGTTGTCTTCTTAAAGTGGAGAAATCAGGAATGCAGTTGCAATTGTTAGGGATCTCAAAGTTTAGATCCAGAACACTGGATCAGCCCTTCCATTTTGAGAAACAGAGGCTGAGAGAGGGGCAGTTATTTCAACAGAAGCTGATAAAGGAGACTACAGTAATGTATCAAAATCCCAGGGAATTTACTAGAGCCTACATCCCCCAATCAGGGTGAACAGCTGAGGTGGCCTCCTGAGCACCAGTAAGATGAACTTGGCATATGAAGGGTGGTAGGACTATGGTGTAAAAAGCCATCTATATCAGTATATTTCAAATGCAGAGTGGCTAGCAGCCCTCACAATAACCTGATGGTGTCTGAGGTTCATACACATTTATTCATCTGCACAGCTTTTATCAAGGTTTCTGGCCTTTAGTTCACAGCTGAACTTCTGGGAATTAATTGCTCAATTAGAGTTGGTCCTGTGTGCTGACTAGTTTATGTCAGTTTGACACAGGCTAGGGTCATTGGGAGAGGAGGAAACTCCAACTGAGAAAAACGCTTGTATAAGACTGGTATGTAGGCAAGTCTGTAGGCCATTTTCTTAATTAGTGATTGACTGGGGAAAGACCAGACCAGACCACTGTGCGCTGGGCCACCCTAGGACTAATGGTTCTAGGTTCTGTAAGAAATCACACTGAGCAAGCCATAAGGAGCAAGTCAGAAACCAGCACTCTTACATGGCCTCTGCATCAGCTCCTGCCTCCAGGTTCTTGTCCTATTTTGAGTTCTTGCCTTAACTACCATGAGTGCTGAACTTTGATGTAGCAGCACAAAACAAACAAACCTTTTCTTTCCCGAGTTACTTCGGTTGTGATGTTTCATCACAGCAATAATAACCCTAGACACCCTGTTTCAAGTTTGCTAATAACTAAAGTTATTTGGAGAAGGGGCCTGATTTTTATTTACCATCTAATATAAGATCAAATACAAATAATATAGGAAGCCAGGGGACATTGTCTCCGCAACTGAAAGGGTATATCGAAGATCAACCGCAAAGATGACAGTGTAGTAGGGAGCAGAGAAGATGACTGGGATGTGATCAGTGAGCGTGGATGAGCACAGGGATTATAACCAGGTGGAGACAAATACAAGGAGCTGGATGAGCCTTGCTCTGCAACTGAATAAACTTTAGACAGAGAGCAAGTGGGAGCTTTTGGACATGGTGACCTGGGGAACAGCAGTACGGCAGTCTATATCAGAGTCTCAACCAGGTTAGACTAGCACTCTGCTATGGAATCACATCCTCAGCACAAAATGTGCATGTGTGTATGTGTGTGCCTGTGTGTCTTATATTTTGCACATACTTCTTTGTCAGGGTGCACATGTGGGAGATATTGGTGTGTGCACATGTGTGGACATCTGAAGAATTTACCAGTGAACCATCTCTTGAAGTAATTCGTGATTTAGATACTTACTGTTCAGGAAATATTTTCTGTACAGCGTGTGTTATTTTTTGATGTCAGAGATTCAGAGGAAGTAATACAAAAGCTTTTGGCCCTTATAGAATTTATATAATAATGGAAACAGTTAACACACACAATGCACACATTAGGGCTTCTGGTTTACTTACCTGGAGTATCTCCAGGGACCAATGCTGATTTTTCATGCAAGGGAGCCACATATTTGTGTATGGTCCTCATGCAACTGAAGTCTCACTACCCTGGCACCTAGTGAGACACTGAACCGCTCTGGCTCCACATTCTACTTTCTGGTTATCAGATTTTACCTTAGAATTGATTGAGAATGTAATTCTATTTATTTGTTTCTGTTTGGAGGGTTTTAGGCAGGCTTTCTTCTCAAATTGTCCAGGCAGTCCTTGAATTCACAATCCTCCCACTTTGACCTCCCAAACAGCTGGTATTATAGCCATATTCCCACTTCCCAACAGTGGCGGTAGATTTATAGGACATCATAGAAGTTCTATTGTGAATATAAAATAGACACTCTTCCTTCATGTAAATTCATCAGTCCAAGTAATACCACAATTTACCAAGGAAAAAGAACCTCTTTGATCTAGAGGGGGCTTTTATTTTACTCTATTTCTAAAGTGCAGCACTCGGAGGCTTTCAGTTTAGAATTGGTTCAGTCCCTGCCGTGGGATTGCTGGGGGATTGTCAATCAATGGCAAGCAGTGTTGGAGAAGACCCTGCTGCTTCCCATACCTGTGCTTGTTACCTGTACCACAAAGAAAAGCAGGTGGTGTCTACAAGGATGGCTTCCACTTCTCTCTCACGCCTCCCAGAAATAAGGCCTTCAGCTCCACTAACCTTCACCTCTGGAAAACTGAGGCAGGATCAAAATACCTATATCTAGTTCTAGAGAGTGAAAATTGAATCCTTCCTTCAGTGAGAAAAGAAGATGCAAACCCTTCGTGCCTGCACTAAAAGTGTTCTCACTCGGTTAGCAAGGCCACTTTCCCTCAGAATCCTCCGGGGTGAGATTTATCTCCTTTTGGTTCATAATGCATATGTTTCTAAAGAATCCATTGCTGTGGTGATACGAATAAGAAGATAATATGAGCTATTATTAGCCTAATGGGTAGCAATGATCTGTAAGAGTCCGTGTCACAGGTAGTCAGAAGGGAAGTCGAGAAGCAAGTAACTCTTTCATGAGTCAACTGTATTAAATGTTGCTGCTTAAGGTTCCATAACAGAGGGACCTGGGAAAAGGCTCCAGTCTCTAATGTGGTTGCCACACAAGCATCCGGACCTGAGGTAGATGACCAAAACTAAAATCTAAAAGTACTAAAAATAACAATAGACACGTGCATCTGTGTCTCCAGACCTGAGGAGTGTAACTGGTAGGCAACCTAGACAAACCCCCAAGTTCCATGTTCAGTGAGAGACTCTGTCTTTATAAAATACAGTGAAAAACTATTAAATAAGGCACTTGGTGTTAACCTCTGGCCTTCAAGTTCATCTTCATAAGTGTTTATACACACATAAGCACATATTCACACATCCACCATGCACACACAAACACACATATGCACACAAGTCCTATTAGGGAAAAGAGATGAACAGTGTCTAGTAATGGGTAGCTTCCCATAAGCACCGATGAGACTGCTGGGAAACTATCAGCCTGGCCATTCAGAACTTACTGGATCAATTGTCGTACCTTAAAATCCAGTATCCTCCAACCTGAAAAATAATGAATTTAAAGATTATCCATGAATAAAAAAGTATTTAGCATGAGAATAAAACAGCACAGTCAGAAAAATTTCAGCAAAGAGAAATGCAAATGGCTCGTGCTCCCAGGATCCACTTCTCCACACCTGTCTTCGTGGATATAGCTGCCCAGACTGTCAGTGAGGTCACCATCACCACCACCATGGGACTATCAATGTCTTTCCTGTGCATATACATCTGTGGGTATGTTTTCTGTCTTCTCTTGTGTAGACTGTTGACTGTTACGTCATACTCAGACACAGAATCTTCTGGTACAATATCTGTCTTCAGTGCTGTACTAACTGCTGTGATAGAATAGCAACAAAGGCACTTGCAGAAGAAGAGTTCGCTGTAGCTCACAGTTTGAGCATGCAGTCCACCCCGGTGGGAAAGGCTCAGCAATAAGAGCAGGGCGCAGCTGTTCCAAGGACAGCCACACTCAGAAAGCAGGAAGAGGTGGTGGGGAATGCTGGGGCTTGGCTCACTGGTTCCTTTCAAACCAGTCCAGAACCCGAGTCCACGGGATGGTGCTGTCACAAATGTAGGCTTCTTTCTGAACTTCATGCTGCCAGTCCAACATTCTGCCACAGATTATATTGGAAACTCAGATGGTTTCCAATAAACCATGGTACATTTTTCAGTCTTGCATCTTACTTTCACTGGGGTCTACTGTGTTTAACAGCAGATTCCAATATGTATTCATATTTTTGGACTAAAGTCTCATAAAAATTTTGAAAAATCACAGTAGTCTAGCCCTTTCCATGACCAACAAGCTCACACACCAGTGTATGCCAAGGACCACCCCCCCCCAGTTCTCATTCTTCGGGAGCCACCCACCTCTTTCCTTGAGACAACACATCACATTAGCCTGATTGTCATGTAGGCTAGAATGATTGTCAAGTGAAAGCCAGGATCTGCCTGTCTCTTCTTCTCAGTGTTGAGGTCAAAAGTGTCTGCCCCACGCCCAGGTTTTTCCCCATGTTCTAAAGGGATGGAATGTAGGTGTCCGTGTGGGCAGGGCAAATACTGAGCTATCACCCAGCCCCACACATACTTTTTTAAAAAGATTTAAATTTTGCACAGCAAATTTTTATTAAATTACTTTTAGACTTCGAAAGCTTCAATATTCCTTGACAACTCACATCACTGACAGAACTGTCACACCAGTCTAGCCAATACTAAGAAGAGTGGAAATGTTGCTATCTTGTATCAGAAATCCCCAGCCCAAAGCTTACCTACACCCATGACCACAGTCCAAGTTAAAAACCATAAAACCCAGAAATTAGCACATTGCACGATGATGTATGGTTTTACAGTGGCTATTAAATCAAATTGCATGACTATTTTTCACTTAAGATCATTGAGTTCACCCCAAATCAATCTTTTAACTCAGTCTCTTCTCTAATTTAAAAGCATAAAGAGCAAAGATTCAAGGGAAAGAGTTTTTCTATGAGCCTCAAATGGTTCCTTTTATGTCTAATGAAATACACCAGAAAGGGGGAAGCTTGACAGAAGTCTAAAGCTTGTGGGCAAGGTGAGGGCTAGCCCAGGACTCGTCTCTTTGGGCTTCCTACTACCATTCAATTCTGATATTTAATTATTTCCTCCAATACAGAACTAGGGATTTTCATTCTATTTCTCTTTCCTTTAAATGTGGAAACCTCCTTCAGAAGACATATGAGCGTGCATATGAACAGTGACTGAAATAGCTACCCTGGGAAATGGTTAATGGAAATGTGATTTCTGACAACCAGAAGGACAGGCTGCTTCCTTTGATATGTTACACTTTTGTGGTATTAGCTTCTGAAGGTCAGTCACTGGAAGGGGAACAAACCTGCTTGCCTTGCTAAAATCTAGATTATCCAAGACAGCATTATTATTTTTTAATTTACTTATTATGATTGGAGTCAGTACATATAGCATGACACCTGTGTAGCAGTCATAAGGTCACTGTGGAGTTGATTCTGTCCTTCAAGCTTTAGGGAGGTCCTTGATATTGAACCTATGTTGTTAGGCTTATATGGTCAGCTCCTTTACCTGCCATCTCACCAACCAAAGACAGCATCCTTGATATTAAACATGAGCATAAAAAGCTATTATTGTGCCTGAGTTATTTCCAAGTTAAAATGAAAATAAACACAGATGCCCTTTTTGTTTAAAGAGAAAATATTAATTCTATGAATTCAAACAGAATTTGTTGAAAATATATCCAGGATCACTCATTTTTATACATCCAGTTGCATAACATAGGACATTTCTAAAGTCAGCATGTTGTCATAAAATCAAAATTAGAGACAGACTTGTTCTACTTCTTTTCTGCGTGTGTGGGTTGTTCATGAGTGTGGGTGCATGTGTGAGTGTGGGCATGCACACACGTGTGTTCATGCGTAGGTAGAGGCTAGAGGTCAACCTTGGATGCTGTCCTCAGGGTGTTAATCACCTTGGTTTTAGAAACTGTGTCCCCCTTGATCTGGAACTACCCATTTTGATCAAACTGTCCATCCAGGAAGCCCCAGAGACTCACAGTTAGCAGTTCATCTGTGCTGGGATTATACTCCTCTGCCACTTTGTCTAGCTTGAAACTTTTTAAGAGTGTATGTATTACTATGTGTATACATGTGCATACATCATGGCAGGCATGTGGAGGTCAAAGGACACATTGTAAAAGTTGATTCTCTTCTGCCATATGAGTCCCAGGGATCAAGCCCAGGGCCCCAGGCTTAGCAGCAAGTACATTTATCCATTAAGTCATCTTGACTCCCAATTTCCAGGTGGGTTCTGAGAATTTAACTCAAGTCCTACTGTTTATACAAAAGGTGCTTTACCAAATGAGCTGTCACCCAGGCCCTTCTTTTCCTTGCAATACCCAGAGCTTTCTAAGTATTAGCTGTAATCTTTTACAAAGAAATGATCCTTCCCACACCCAAGCTTGGAAGTACTGTTGATATTTTACAGAGATCTTTTATTTCGAGACACAAACACACTTGTCTTGCTCGCTTTACTCTTAGAACAGCAGTGGCAGTGATTTAAAATTGAAATGAGTTATTTTGAAATAGGCAGAACAAATGTGACATTTTTTATGTTCAGACAGTGAAACTTCCCATTTGGAGTCAAACCATAATTGTTATATAAGTAACAGAAGGAAAATAAAAAAAAAAAATAACCAAGACAAGAGACAGGAAAGTCTGCCAACACTGGATAGTTTTCTAGGGTCTGTTGCTGTTGAAAAAAAAAAACATTCTTCGAAGGTCTTTAACATGTTCTAGCTGAGGAAGAGAAATGTGTGCTCATCTCTGGACCTTTCAAGAGACAGAGTGAATGAGGTAATGCAATTATGATTATTAATGGACACTAAGAGGTGACGTAGGTGTGAGGTAACAGGATGGCAGCTCAGCACTTTCCACTCACTGGACAAGGTCTTGGGTGTGTGTGTGTAAGGCACACCGGGAGCAGAACAAGCTGAAGTGATGCGTCTTGCCCACCTGAATTTACAGCAAAGGTGAGAAGAGAGACGGATGTTCTCAAGCGTGATAATGAAGCTAGATTTTCTGACAGGCTACTCTAGGTGTCATGTAGCCACAGAAAGCGATGTCTGGGACAGGTGGACCCTCCGCGGTGGGTTGAATTTGCTGATAAGGAGCACCACACAGCAAAGTTAAGGTGAACTTTTGCTTTCCCTCACCGAGTCTCTGGTCTCCAGGTACCTTTGCTGGTGGTTTCTCGTGCATCTGTGGTTTCCTGGGGAGTTAGAGGACTTTATAAGATCTCTCATACTTAGTGTCCCAAACTAGTGATTGTGACATATTCGGGTGGAAGGGTAATGGGGATTCCAGGAAAGGGGGTGGGGCATAGCACTCCTGGGTCAAGGAGAGAGGAGATAATTGCTACTCCTTTCAAAGCACTCAGTGTTCCTTGATGTGAAAGTACAGGAGGGAATGAGATGGGGACATCTGGCTAAAGAGGTCAGCAAGGCCCTAACCACTAGGCTAAGGTTTGAAGTGAAAACCTACTAATGGGTTTTAACACAAGTTCTCTAAAAAGAGACACAAAACAGTGCCTCTGTTGATACTGCAGGCTTTTTCTGTCTTCCGTTCTCCCACTCAGGGCTGGGGATGAGACCTAGTGACTTGAAGCCTATAGAGTTCTTTAATTCTGTGAAAAATAATTGCATAGCGGAGGTGGTAGCCAGGACCCATTCTGTTGACTTTGGAGGACAGGGCTGGGGCCTGGGTGTTTGGGTTCTACTCTGTAAGCTACATTTCTCATTGCTGTGAATAGATGCCTGACAAAGGCTCATTAGTGGACAAAGGGTTGACTTCTTTGAGACTACAGCCTGCCATGGTCATGAGCAGGAGGTGGCTGGCCAGCTTTCCTTTGCATCTATGAAGCAGAGATATGAGCTCTGGAGACCAGGAGATGGCTTTCTCTTCTCTTGTTTACTCCAGGCACTCAGCTTGGGGAGCTCTTTCCTCTTCAATTAACCTTTCAGGGAGCATTTTATAGATATGCTCAGAGGTGTGTTGCCATGGTGATTCTAAACCCCGGCTGGTTAACAGTCTGGTTTAACTATGGTACTATCCCAGTCACTTTTCCTTCTTCCTGGCTTCTGCTTGTTTATTTTCCCCCAGAGATATTGGGCTGGAGAAGAGTGAGGTGGAGTATGTGTGGCACCTTCCAGCCCTGCCCCAGCTCCTGTTTGTTCTTTCTGGTTGATCCTGTAGTCCTGCTTCCCTTTTGCCTCTGTACCAGAGTGAAGCCCACTGATTACTGTCCTCTGTGGACTGTCAAAGCCAAGCTTCCCTCCATCACCCTACAATCTGGAGCCAGTGTCTTTGTTCTGTTCTCCTTGTGATTGGAATCACTAGCTGGTGGCCACTGGTGCCCGCATGGATATTGATATCTATTAGATATTTCACACTCCACATGTCGGAAGACACCACAGCACTCCCTGTCTGGCAAGCTTTTATATCCTCTCAGTTGCCACAATTCCATTTCACCAGTTGTCAGACTCTAAACCTCAGAGCCCATCTTGTCTGCTGCCCACTTCCTCATGTGAACCACACAGAATCACTAAGGAAGTTACATTGGCTCTACTTTCAACACACTCTGAAGCTTGTCAGTCTCCTCTCTCCAGTGGTTGGGCACAAGTGCCAGCTCTGGCTCTTATCGTCCCTTGATTTGATTAGTACAGCAGGGCCTCAGTTGTTCCATTGCTTCCAGTGCCTGATTCCCTCTTGACCAGCTCTGCAGATGACATATCACGTAGACTGTGATACACATATTGGTGGGTCCCAATGCAAAATGAGGCTCCTGCAAGGTAAGCAGAGCCCCAGATCTTAAGTCCTAATGCTCTCACACTCAGTCTCATTAGCTAGAGTATGCTGAAGGCCCTCCTGCAGTCTCCATGCCTACACGTCCTTCCATATGGTCTAGTTCCATCCTGACCACCCTACTTAAATGTGTTTCATCCCTTGCTTCTCTCAACACTCCTCTGAAACCTTTTCTTGATGTTTTCTGTTTCTTGGCATGATAATGGTTCAGTAGTGTGCAAAGCGTGTAACATTACTTGATGTGCTTGTATTGGTTACTTTTCTCACTGCCATGACACAATTCCTGACAGAAAGAATTTAGCAGAGTAAAGGTTTATTTTAGGTCACAAATGGAAGACACTGTTGCAGGAGGGGAGGGAAAGGTGGGAGAAGAGTGAGACAGCTGGTCACATGACATCCACTTTCAAGAACCAGAGGTGAGTGCTGCTGTTCAACTCACTTTCTCCTCTTCAGTCATCAAACCCTAGAAAATGGAATGGTGCTGCTTAAGTTTAGTGTGGGTCTTATCACCTCAATTTACCCTGTCTAGAAGCTCACTCATGACTCGCCCAGAAGACTGTCCCCTGAACAATCTTGAATTGACAGTCAACATTAACTTTCACACTAAAAATTATCTCTCTCTTCCTCCCCCCTTCCTTGCCCTCCATGTGTGCATGTGTGGGTGATGTACATGTGTATAATTTCTTGTATTTGTGAAATCACATTTGGACATTTGTATATCTAAACACTAGACATCAACATAGTATGTCTCCCTCAATAATTTTTCATCTTACTTGAATTGTAGGTCACCAATTTAGCTAGACATGTAGATCACCAATTCAGCTGGTCATCAAGCCCCAAGAATCCTCCTGTCTCTACCTCTTATGTCAGGAACATATATGAGTAATTTTAATGTGGCTTCTAGGAATTGAAGTGAAGACTTAATGTTTATGTATTAAGCATTTCAAATGTTGAGCTTGTGAACCCCCAACATACGTCTTTGAGGGTCACACAGTTGAACCTATGACATCTAGTTGATATGTTTAGGGTCACTGTTCACACTCTGTCTCAAGGACAAAAAATGGGGATTTTTATTTTATTTTATTTTATTTTATTTTATGTTTTGGTTTTTTCGAGACAGGGTTTCTATGTGGTTTTGGAGCCTGTCCTGGAACTAGCTCTTGTAGACCAGGCTGGTCTCGAACTCCCAGAGATACGCCTGCCTCTGCCTCCCAAGTGCTGGGATTAAAGGCGTGTGCCACGACCGTTCGGCTTCTGCCTCTTTTAGTATTGCTGTGGCTAAGCACGCAGGGCTGTGTGGGAAAGAAAGGGGTGCTAAGTAGGCCTTTTGTGACTGGAAGGAAAGTCTGAATAACAGGCTATTTTAAGAATTAATGCAACATGAAATTCTACTCAACACATGGATAATGCCTCAGACTCTCTGGCTCAACTCTTGAAAAGCAAGCATGGTAAGATTCAGAAGGGCACCAATCTGTGTGGCTCTTCACTCTACAAATACTGCCACATTCGATACTTGGGAATCCATTTTCTATTTTAGTTGATGTCTCTTCTCTATTTCACAGGATATTCATAAAATTTAAATCTTAATTTTCAACTAATCCTTGATAATCTTCCTGAGGTTTAGGCCTGACACTTTAGTAGATGTTTGCTATGTACCTTGGGGAGAAAGAGAGGATGGAGTTAGAAGAGAGGTGATCTGTACTCTGAATCAGTCCATCAGATAAACATGAGATGATGTTGCTATATCAGCATGGGCTGATCCTTGTGTTCAGAGCATAGATGATCTACTATATAGCCTGCATCTTTCTGATAACTTTGTATCTGGTCTCTATAGGGTTCTGTTTCTAACTCACCCTGGGTCTTGGTGGTTGCTGCACACATTTGTGGGTTCCAGGACCCACACAATGTTGTAACACCTCTTCATTTCAAACAACCTCCCAGAGAGTTTCAGACTGATTTTTCTGCAGGGTCAGCATTCTGTGTACCCTTTTCTGAAATGAGTAAGCTGAGTCCCCTATCAGGGCAGGTAGCTATGGAGAAACACATGTAGAAGCATGTACCCGCTGTAAACATTAAAGACCTAGATTATACTGAGTACCATCAGAAATTAGCCTTCTTGTTTGCAGATAGGTATATGTTGAGATGACCAGGTAGAACTCAGCCTTCTCCTCTACAACACATTGTGATTTGCTAAGGATGAATCCACTGGTTTCTCTGATTACTTTAGAGGATGAAAAACCATTACAAATATTGGACAATACTTTCCTCTTCACCAAAAAACAGTTAGTAAGTGCAATTACTAGGTTTCTGGTTCTTAATAATTTTATATTAATAATTTACATTATAATTATTTACATTATAATAATATAACACGTTATTGTAGCATACTTTATATAACATTGTAAAATAATAATTGTACCAAAATTTCATGCAATCTGTAATCTATACTGGTTATTTATATCCTAAACTTAACACAACCTACAATCACCTGAGAAGAGAGTTACAGCAGATAAATTATATAGATGGAATTGGCAAGTCTGTGGGGAGACTGTCTTGGTTGTTCATTGTAGTAGGAGGATTCAGCTCATTGGTGGAGGGCACAGGTCCTGGTTTCAGATCCTGGAGTCTGTAAGAGTTTGGTGTGATGGCTGAACACCAGCTGGTAACAACGGTCTCTCCTATAAGTGTGTATGTGGTATGATGCTCTAAGTTTCTATCTTGACTTCCCCAAATAAGAGACAATTACCCAGAATTATAAGTCAAATATTCTTCTTTCAGGGTGTTCAGCAAATAAAAGAAATGAAACTAGGACAAGAACTTCCTCAATTTTGGGGCACAAATGAAAAAAAAAATAGTGATGGGTCACAGAAGAGCAGATGTTATTCACAATGTCCTAATTCAGAAGGGATTGTTTATAAATTATGGAAAAAGTCTACAAGCCTTAAATCATGACTGAAAAAGTAATACCATATCAACAGACAAATAAACAAGTCATTCAAAGGCATTTCCAATAAAAAGCAAAATAATAAACTCAAAATGTATAAAAAAGCACTGTCATACTGAAAATCAATAGTGAATATTTAAACAGTGATGAGAGTTCACTTGCCTTTTATTACCCTGGTATGAAGCACAGAACTGTGTAAGATCAGGGATGGGCATATGGTGGAGAACCAGCTGGAAGGGAGAGGCAGAGACTGAGACTACCTGCCACAATAAGCAGGGAGCCTAGAGGATTCTAAAGAGTTCCCCATGGGAACACATTTGGGAATGGAGCAAGCAGTTCCTTTGTGGGCTTAGACAGGCTTAAGTTATAGGCCCACATACTCTATTTGTGAGCAGGGATTTCTCAGTGAAGATCCCAGACGTAAGAACTGGCAGGCAGGAGCCACTGTCTCTCTCACAGTTAATTCACACTGCCCCAAATTATTGAAAGTAGACAACAGGCAAGATGCAAAGGAAGAGATCATATCCAGTGAAATATGGTTCACAAAAATGAAGCTGTAGGGTTGGAGAGATGGCTCAGTGTATAAGAGTACTTGCTGCTTATCAAGAGGACCCAAGTTCAGTTACCACCACGCATACCAAGTCGCTCACGACTGCCTGAACTCCAGTTCTAGTGGATCCAATGTTCTCTTCTGAACACCACAGATGTCTGCACACAGTTACACACATATACACAAACACACACACACACACTATTTAAAAGTCTTAAAAATAAATAACAAAAAGTGGGCTGGTTTGGTTCAGGCTATCATTTCTTCTTTGTCTGCTCCTCTAAAATTTGTTTGAAAATTTAATTTTTCAGGGTAAAAATTCATATGGATATAAAATACATGTTGGGTTTATGTGGCTTATTATTATCAAGAGGAAGGAGAGTGGAAGTACCATTAGAAGAATAAACAATAGCAGAGAAGAGAATGAGGAAACTGAACCTGAGGATTTGGAATACCATCACACCGTTCAGTTCTACAACCATGCCCAGGTTCACGTTTGTATGTGTGTGTATGTGTGGATTTATATGAGTTTATGTATATGTATATGTGTTTGGGTGTCTGTGTGGCATAAGCAGATATGTGTGTAGGTGCCTGTGCATGCACACACACACATGCACACGCACACACACATTGGCTAGAGGAGGTCAGATCCTCAGGTTTCCTTCTCTATCACTTTTTGCCTTACTCACTTAAGTCAGTTTCCCTCACTGAATCAGTAGCTAGGCTGGCAGCCAGTAAATCCCAGTGATCATGCCCACAGTGCTCTCTTTTCAAACAAGCACGCGGGTATATCCTATTTAATATATGGGTACTAGGGATTGAAATTGGGGTCCTTATGCTTGTACAATAAGTGTTCTTACCTACTAAGCTAATCTCTTCAGCCTTCATGTAATGCATTTATTAAGAAAGGGCATAAAAAGCTATAAATTTCTGTAACAACCTTTAATTTTCTCAGAATTTTCAGGAACTGAGTTTTTATATGAGGTATAACCAACCATCCCAGGTCACTGTGAAACACAGAGCTTTGAAAGTACAGGCAGAATTTCCACTCTTTTCAGTTTTATAGTGTCCATCCCTTCTTAAAGTGAACATGACACTTCATAAAAACAGCAGCATTTTTCTTTCCTTGATCAGGAAATAACGACTTGGAAAATGCTCAAGGGAAGGAGACAGTTGTCAAGCTACAGTGTTGGAAACACTACTTCTGATAATGAGGAAGCAGATGTCTCCTTGTGATTGACCCTGGTGCCCAGGTGTGAATGAATCAGAAAAGAGCGATTAGATGAAGATTTGGGGATTACGCCTTCTCAGTTCCTGGCTAAACTTCATCCTCTCTGAGCCACAGTTTTCACTTGTTCCAGGCCCTCTGATAATTGCCAGGTTGACGGGCTGGCTTAAGGTCTTCTGACTCAGTTTGAAGAACTGGGTGCGTACACAGAAATTACACCCGATTGTGGCTGTCATAGACATTTCTGTGACAGTCACCTCCTAACCTACTATTGCTCTCTGTATCAGTTACTTTTCTCATGTTGTGAGCTGACAAAAGCAGCTTAAGGAAGAAAGGGTTTTTCTGGCTCCCAGCCGGAAGGTACAGAACATGCTGATGGGACCATGGGGCAGCTAGCCCCATCATGTCCACAGGCTGGGAACAGAGACGGGAGACTGCTGGTGCTCAGCTCATCGTCTTCTGTTTATGCAGTCAAGGACTGGCCTACAGGACGGTACTGCACACACTGAAACTGAGTCTTCCCAATTCCTTCAGCCTGAGCTAAAAATCCTCTCACAGGTATGCACTGAGGCTTATCTCCTAGGTGAATCTAGTTCCTGTTGTGTAAAAAGGAAAATTAGCTGTCACACTCCCCCTACTTCCTGGTTAAGACTACGTGTTTATTCACAGTGCTAAGAACAGGAAGTCGGCTGTCATGAAATGTAGTAACAGGGGCGGCTGGGCTGCGTCCCCAGCACCCGGCCGCCCACATGGCTAGCTTTGTACCCGAAATAATTACACAGAAACGGTATTCATTTAAACACTGCCTGGCCCGTTATCTGTAGCCTCTTATTGGCTAGCTCTTACATATCGATCTAACCCATTT
>JABTXL010021306.1:3138232-3227551 GCA_025134845.1 Neodon shergylaensis | reverse complement strand
GGAAGGTGAGGACCTCAAGGTAGTGTCAGGACAGCATGGAGACATGAACGCCTCAGTGACCTCAGGAATCTCAGCATCCACACCCTGTCTTCTAGAATTGTCCTTAGAAGTCAAAGGAACTTCCTAGGACAGTAAACCCAGTAAGGCTCACTGAACAAGAAACAATGTAACACCTGGGATAAAAAAAAATCCACATTTTTCAAAAAGGCAAACACAAGCAGCTGTAGCTCCAGAGCAGAAGCCATAGTGTAGACTGCTACATAATATCTACTCACCCCAGAGAGGGAACCCACAGCAGACCAAAGGGACCTTTGAGGTTAGTCTGAGGAATGTGGTGAGGGTACATACAGGAGCAGGATAGATCAAAAGCAGCTGCATCACATCAAGCCCACGACCATGTGTGATAACTCAGGAATGCTGCAGCTGCATCATAGCAAGCACATTCCAGTGTGTGATCACTCAGGAATGCTGCAGCTGCATCAAGGCAAGCCCATGACAGTGTGTGATAACTCAGGAATGCTGCAGCTGCATCACAGGAAGCCCTTGCAGGTGTATGATAGCTCAGGAAAGCTGCAACTTGGAGCTTTCTGCACTCCTTGCAGGCAGGTCTGAGAATCTCCTCTCAGAAGGTCTGCCAGGCCCTGGTAAATCTTATTTCAGCTTTCCCAGACATCTGACATTCGTCTATGTTCAAGTCTCATAAGCATCCCCTAGTATTCAATTGAAAGGAAACTGCTACACAGCATAGACCAAACCTAAGTTTTAGGTGGCTTTTTTTTTACTTCCCTGCTGTGTCTTGTTGGCTCAGTTATGGGATAAAAGAGGAAAAATGAGGCACTTAAACTAAGCCAGGAAGCAGCTTAATTGTCCAGCACAGGCTCAGCAGACTCCTGCCTGAAGGGCTGAGCCCTGAGTTCAGTCACAAGTTACTTTGTACAACTTTAATTTTCTTTCTTCATATGTGGTTCAGCACAGCTATAGGGTTGTTCTATACCTTGATTGGGTGATTAAAGAGAATACACTGGAATTTGTCATCAGTCCTAGAACTTACCACAGACAAGAGAATAGGACATGCCCAGGTGCAGTTGGTGAGACTGGGAAGGATGCAGGCCACAGCTGGCTTAAGACTCACAGGAAGGCCCTGTGGTGAGCAATGCTGTCTGTGGATGGTGGGAAGTCCCAAACCGAAGAGCTCAGAGCTGCAGTAAGTAAGTCAGGTTTGTAGCCCACCAGAGGGACTCCTCTGGATGCCCTGTCACACTGCCACAGCTGCAGGGGACTCTGGCACTATTGCTGTATGTGTTCTCATGCTCTTTTCCAGCCTCTGAGCAGACGTCTCCAAAAACGATTTAAATTGAGACTTACTCTGGCAGTCTTTCCCTTGAATCTGCAAGTACTCCTGGTGACAAAGAACTGTGGTTTAGCTGTACTTGGACAGTGTAGCCATCCCGGGAAAGGAATATGTAGAAATCACTCTTTATTTTCTCGGCCTTTCCAGACAGGCTCCAGATTATCAGGAGACAATTTAAAGGAACCCATGTAGTGTCTAGGTGAAGTTCTTCACAATGGTAACCGAGGAGAGTAAAAATAATGAATGACCTACCGTGGACAGATCTGAAGCAAATTCCAGCTTTGTGGCTTGGAGCTAGTCACTTGAATACTTGAAGGCTAAATTTGCCTATAAAAGCAGGATGATGATATTTCACGCAGTGGTGGCTGGGGTCACCGGTGACAGTGCCCCATTGTCTGAATCGGTAGCTGGCAAGCTGTCATAGGAGCAGTGAGTGTAAGTGAGGGAAGTCACAGAGGATGGTCATTATGAAATAGAAAGGGGTAATTTGGTGTGTCCATAAGGAAAATGTGACTCACAGCCCCTTTTCATGAACCATCCCTTTTTCTCTCCAGCACAGGGATAAAACACATTTTCCCAGTTGTCAGGATTCCATTCCAAAGGGTTGGCAGATGCCAGAGGTTTGAATCAGCCAGTGAGGGTCCTTCCAAGAAGAGATAAGTTAGAAGAAAACTGGAGAAAAAAGACCACCAGAATTTTGTGCCTTGAAGATCCAAGTGTGATTAATGAAGCAGCTTCGTCAGAGGCCGGTGGGAACTTGATATGAAGCCGGAATCTGTGTATTAATTACCATGTCCAGTCTTCATGACAAATACACTTTCTGTCAATTAGTAGTCATGCCCATCTTCCCTGTCTGTGTCTGCTATATTTACCTCTAAATTGAAGTTTCATTTAAAGAAAATATACTCACACCTAAGTTCAAGGCTAGGCAGCAGTGGGGTGAGGGAGAGATGGAAAACTCCAGGCAGTGAGGGACCCCATTTCAAAAATTAAGCTGGGAAGCAATTCAAGAAGACACTTGATGCTGACCTCTGACTCAAAGTGAATATGCATATGCACCCATATATCATTATGTGTGCATGTGTGTGTGCGCGGGCACGTGCACACACACACACAGAGAAGATGCTAGACTTCATTCTGAATACATTTCATAGACTCTAAGGAAGTAGCCTGGTAGCTTATGACCCAGTTATTCCAATCGTTCTTGGACAAGTCTGCCTGAAAATCTCCCACCAAGATGAATCACCAAGACTTGTTTTTATCATTCTGCTTTTTCTCTTTCAAACCCTTGACTTAACACAGAGTTAATGCTGTTGGAGACAATATCTTGTCTTCTTTCCTAGAAGAAGTGCTGGGCAGATTTTTGTACTGTTGTTCCATCAAAGCTAAACTTAATTGCTTGGGGTGGGAGGGTGGGACTGAAGGAAGCCTTAGCTAGGTCAGGAAGATAGCTCAGTCCATGGACATGTGAGGACAGAAATTCAGATGTCTAGACTCTGAAAGCCTGAGTCCCTTCATCCAGTAATGCAGAGATCCAGATGAAGGGTCCCGGGCTCCACACTGGACAGCTAGATGAGCAAATGGACAAATGAGCCACCTCTGGACTCAACTAAGAGCTCCCAACACAATTACTATGGTAACAGCCAATGTCACAACTGAGCTTCCACATGTATGGGTACACAAGTGTGCACAGACATATGAACAAACAAACATGTGTACACACACACACACCACACATGCCCAAACAAAAAATCAAACAAGAGAAAAATTCCTTCATTCCAAATCATCTCTTTGTCATTAGCATTCAACTTATAAAATACAAGGTAGGAAATTTTTTTCTTGTTTAGAAAAAGAAAGGAAACCAGCAATAAGTGTGCTTCTATTTGACTTTACTGACCCTGGGGCATCAACACCTCACATTTCATGAGGACATCGTAGTGGAACACCTTGATTCTCAGCCACTTCCTCCTCCACAAATCTCTGCTCACTGTTTTGAAACACAAAAGTTTTTGTGTTCATCAATGACATGTAATTTTCTCAGGGTTAAAATTGCTTTACAGTGTCCTTTTTATCCTTCATATTATTTAATTGCTAAAGAATTTCTCCAAAACGGGAGATATTTAGTGAACACAATAAAGTGTGTTTCCCTGCAGTTTTTAATCTGCTCATGCATAATTGGAGAGGTTTGGGGTGGGAAGAGACTGAACAAAGGTTGATTCTACCTAACCATAATCCTGCTAACTTAAACATTATTGATGATTTCAAATTATAAAAGAGAATCCCTGGACCTGTCCATGTGACATTAACGTAGCATTTGATTTCCTCATAGTTACAGCCAGCATTTGCTCAAGAATCACAGTTGTGATTTAGGACAAGCAAAGGGAACATTTCACAAGGAAAAGTAGAGCATGCTGAAGCATTTTGCCAGGAACAAGCTTTTTATTTTTAGTCTGTCCCCAAAAAAATCATTATCTAGAGTCCGGAAATGCCTAAAAAAATCATTACATTTGAGAAGCAGCAGGTCATTCCTGCTGGATGTATTCCATCAGATGGCTGTGTTCTCTATACCAGAGGGCTTTGTCTGCAAAGGATGGCACAACTGGGACCAGGTCACCCCAGTGACCCTCTATCATCAGCATGCCATCCAGCTCCATACTCTGGCCAGGTAAATTTGCACAAGGTTTTGACTATGTTTTATTCAAGCTAATATTATACTTCTACAAATGAAATCTGTTTATTTCCCCCCTCAGGCTTAAATATACTTTTAAAACTATGCATATGAAAGGATACAAACACCAACAGGGATGGATTGGGGATTTAGATGTAAGCACCACCCTGTCTCCTTTTCAGTAAGAAAATGAATTTCTAGGGGATTGGGAAGATGGCTCCCGGAACTGTAAGCATGAGAATATGTTAGAATCCCAAACATCCAGGTAAAAACTAAGGCAGGCAGTGTATCCCCGAAACTCTGAGAGATCCCCCAGGACCGTTGATCTGACCAACCAACAGAGCCACATAGTAAGCTTTGGGGTCAATGAGAGAATCTCTCAGCAAGAGAAGTTGAGAAGCAATTTCAGGAAAACAACCTCTTGCCTCTATTTGTTTCTGCATGGGTGTATACACACACACACACACACACACACACCAAGCAAATGTGAATGTGCATACAAATAACAATATTAGTAAAAAGTATCTTTCCAGTTGAAAGGAAACAGTTTAAAACCATATATTAAATGGAACCTGAGTGTGAGTGAAGAGTATTCATGTCAGTAGTGACCATTCCTGGCTAATAAATAAAATAAAAAATTTCAGGACAACAAGGGACCTGGTGATAAAGCAGAAGTCTTATCACATTGCAACTTTCCGATCCAAATGTCTGCAGAATTTCCACGTCTCTTCCTTATTCAACATTCTTCACAGCATATTATCAACACAGCGCTGTAGTTAATGGTAACTGATCCTTTTCTGTGGACAAGCACTGTTCTCTGCTGGTGGCTCCCGAGTTATCTTTGCATGGCCACCCCTTTGTGGAGAAGAGACACCGTCCTTTCTGGTCAGAGCAGACCATGCATCACAGAGAAGACAGTGGATCTGCTTTAATTTCCCAAGCCAGTTAGTTGAGTGCCGCCTTCTTAACAAAGGAGTACTACTTACAGTTAAGAAACTTAATTTGCTTTGCATGGCTTAAGACTTCCAGGTTCTATATAATCAGACTCTCCTCATTTCTGATACATTTTATATATCTTTACTAGCAAAATATGAGTTCTTGTTGGAGTAAATGCCTTGTACCCCAGGAAATCTCTCATAATTTTGGGTCCTATGCTTTCTTGTCTGTCAGACAGTGAATATCATTCCTCAGCGTACCTGCCTGGGATACATTTTAGAACAAATAAAGGATTTAGAAATCACACATGCTTGAGTATAGTATTGATCTTCTCCATATTCATATCAAGAATTCACTCTACAATCCTGTGGGGCATGGTAAACAATTTTTTTACTGATATTCAATGATGATTTGTACTTTAGAATTTAAAGTGCTTGCTTTACAAACACTAGACTCTAGGTTTGATCAACAAAACCCACATAAAAAAATGTCCATGCAATGGTACACACTATTAACCCTAGCACTGTGTGGGAAATCAAGACAGGAAGGCCCCAGGTGCTCCGAGAGCAGGCAGCCTAATGTAATCAGTGTGCCACCCTGAGAGCCACCCTATCTCAGAACACAGTTTGTGTGGTGCTATCCTCTGGTCTCCACGTGGACAGGAACTCACGTGGCATACCAACATACACATATACCTGTGTATGCTCACACACACAGATCTACACACATGTATATAACCGCAGAGAAAGTTGCTCAGGACCTACATTTTTGGTTCCAATTTAAGACTGCCTTTAAGTATATAAAACTCTTCTTGTCATTGCTGATCAAATGCCTGGTGACTCTCACTGTAGAAAGAGAGTCAGACATGGTTTCTGCACTCAAAAAGAGATGTCCCGGTGAGACATCAACCAAATGAATGTGCATCATACTGCAGGGTGCAGCATACCCAAGAACTGACAGTAGACCGAGAAAGAAGGGAGCCAGGATATAAGGTGGCCCAGAGTCTGAACACAAAGCAATATTCAGAATCAAAAGAACTAGAATTGTATTTTGAAGTTGTTTGGAGTCACAATAATAGGCTTATAGCGTCTTTCATTTCCCTGACTACAGGGCTCCCAGTTCCCTGTCATCGGACAATTAGGAATCTAGCACCTGCCCACATCCTATGACATGCTGCTTGGCTAGTTACAGAGAGCAGAAAGATGTAGTTTTCAGTCCCTTACTGTGCTGGCTTAAAATGAAACGTCACAGCGCTGATGCGGAGGTTGAGGGGCACAGTCTTGCTGGAGGAATAGGCATTGGGAATGTAAACCTCAAGGTGCTTCCAGTTCTCATGCTCTCTCTTTCTCCCTTATCTCCTCCCCCTCGTTACGCTTGTCATTTAGAAGTGATCACTGAACTTCCTGCTTCCACCATTCCTGACCCTTGCCACCATGACACCCCCCATGATGGACCCATTCATCATTTTGGAACATTAAGCTAATGTAAACTCATCCATAAGTTGCTCTTGGCTATGGTGTTTTACCAGAGCAGCATAAATTTATCTCAAGAGAAGACTGGTATTTATTTAGATGTGTGATTATTTGTCACCTCTCTCTTGATATAAAGTTTTGATAATTTTAAACTCATCTGTGAGTTTCCTAGGACATAAAAGCAGACCATCAATTTATCCAGAAATGTAGAAACAGCCCTTCATTTCCACTTTCCTTTCTGTCCTCAATGTCATGTGATTTGGATACAAGTTTGCTCATTCTCCTCACATTTCCATCCTGAATGAGGATTGTAATCTTTAGGATTTGCAGCTTCTTCCGTACTTTTCTATGTTCCCTAATAGGAACTTCTAAACATCATACTCACTACCCTACCATCATAACCACAACACAAATACACATCTTTTTGATATTGGTAGTTACTTTTATTGATAAAGTCTTTTGATACTTTAGATACAAATTATGGTTATATTCACAAATTGTGGATATTACAAAGGAGAAGTAAAAGATATTTCCTATAGTACCATTCTCTGAACAGATATTTGTAAAAATTTGATTAGTCCCTCCTTTTTCTCAAAGAAAACATACTTTTGTATTTTTCTTGTTAAAATCAGCACATCACGAAGTTTTCATAGTGCTTGTGAATCTTCCTCAAGACCCAGCAATACCACTTTCGGGTATATATCCAAAGGATGCTCAACCGTGCCACAAGGACATGTGCTCAACTATGTTCATAGCAGCATTGTTTGTCATAGCCAGAACCTGTAAACAATCTAAATGCCCCTCGACCGAAGAATGGATAAGGAAAATGTGGTACATTTACACAATGGAGTACTGCACAGCAGAAAAAAGTAATGACATCTTGAAATTTGTAGGCAGATGGATGGAGCTATAAAATATCATTGTGAGTGAGGTAACCTAGACCTAGAGAGACAATTATCACATTTACTCACTCATAAGTGGTTTATGAACATAAAACAAAGAAAAGCAGCCTACAAATCACAATCCCAGAGAACCTAGACAACAATGAGGACCCTAAGAGAGACATACATAGATCTAACCTACATGGGAAGTAGAAAAACTGGGAGCATTGGGACCTTGGGAGAGGGTTGAAGGGGAGGGCTGGGAGAGGAGCAGAGAAAAATGTAGAGCTCAATAAAAAAATCAATAAAAAATACAAAAAAATCAAAAAAAAAACAAATATATATCTTTATACAGAGACAGGGAGAGAGAGAGAGAGAGAGAGAGAGAGAGAGAGAGAGAGAGAGAGAGAGAGAGGCTATATTTTCAAACTGAAATAAAAACAAATTTTCTCCTTTTTCTTGCTTTTAGCATTATTTGAAAATTTTACATGTGGATACAATGAGTCTTGGTCAGGAGGTCCACCCCTGCCTGCCAGCCAGTGTGTTTATTGGTGTAACATTGGGGAGGCTGTTTATGGATGTAACCAGCTGCTCTCTTTATTGGTTTTAAAGCCTACTCCATAGGAGAGAATTCATGCCTGGCCCTGCAACTCAGCTGTGGAAGAATAGTCCCTAGGGGAGAGCATGTTGAAGTTTCTGATAAATGGTCATGTTGTCAAGAGCGAAGTTAGACAAATCAATGTCTCTCTTATCCAGCACAGTGTTTTTTTGCTTTCAAGCTTAGTATCAAAAGAGAAACTTCACAGACCCTATTTTAGTGGCTACATTTTAAAGTAAATTTCATGTTAGTACTAGAATACATAAAGTTGTGACCTTGTGTGTTTGCAGGTGTGTATGTTTAAAAGTCAAAAGATACTTATGTGAATATAATAATGTGCCAATCAATAAGCTGGACATTTTATATGATTGTTTCTTTGTCACTTCACATGACAATGTATAGTGTCCAACCCCATTATATATTGAGTTTAAATAATTTCAAGTAGGTTAGATATTAAATGGTAGAGCTGGTAAATGAATTTATGCTGAAAAAAATACATATATATGTATTCTAAGCAGCTTGTTCTCTTTGTAAATACATAACAGTATCTGACACAAACACACAAATACACACATGCATACTCACATACATACTCATGCACACACATTTATGAGTATATATAAATATATACACACATATACATGCTCACACACATGTATGCACAAACATGTTAACACATGAGTGCAGGCACACACATACATACATGTACATACATACACTACATGCATACACACACACACACACACACACACAACAAAGCCACAGTAGGACCTGGAAAGATATATTTAACTGTGGGAAGTCTGCCATCATTTCCTCATCTTCAAATACTGATAAAGGTCAATATTTGTTCAAGCTCCCAAGATAAGTTTCCTGCATCCAACAGGAGGACCACTGGGATTAAACTCTCTAGTGTATTATTGGTCATCTGGCCAGGCATCAGTTCTATCTTAGGATTCTAATCAGGCATTTCTCTAATTCCCACTTAGCAGACAGAAGTCCACAGACTATAGTGTTTCTCCTGGGAACACTTCTGCTTTACACATGTGACCTGAAATGGCTTTGTGGATGTGCATGGATTGATTGAGCAGCACTTTTAGATCATGGTTTCCTGAGTAACTAAGATTTTCAGTGTAATTTACAACAGCTCAATGGGAGATCATGATTAGCTATTGGAGGTTTTACCCCATTGGATTATAAAAGAGAGCAGGTTCTCACTGAGAGAAATGCAGTTCTAGAAGAGAAACCCCCAACTCTGATGAGAGCTGAATGGAAAGAAGCACTGTCCTGAAGATGCTCCTCCTCTCTTCTTTATATTTTGTATATAATGATTTGAACAGTATACTTTTAAAGTAAAAAGACATCATCCATACTTATAACTTTTTATCTTCCTTATTTTTGTCATTTACCTTCTTATCATCTTACATTATAGTGTATATTCATGTATTGAGCATGCTTATAAATAAGAACATCCACTGAACTTGAACATTCTATGTGTGTGTATGTGCATATGTATGCTTTCATGCACACACACATATGTAGGCATGGTATAAGAAATTTATAGATTGGAACATAAAGCATGGCATGATGTGTGCTTGTAAAGAGGAAATATTTTTTTTTCATTAATTTTTTTATTGAGAAAAAAAACGTTTCCCCCGCCTCCCCGCCTCCCATTTCCCTCCCCCTCCTTCCACCCTTCTCCCCCTCCCCCCACTCCTCTCCCCCTCCCTCTCCAGTTCAAGGAGCAGTCAGGGTTCCCTGCCCTGTGGAAAGTCCAAGGTGCTCCCCCCCTTCGTCCATGTCTAGGAAGGTGAACATCCAAACTGGCTAGGCTCCCACAAAGCCAGAACTTGAAGTAGGATCAAAACCCAGGGCCATTGTCCCTGGCTTCTCATCAGCCCCCATTGTTCGCCATGATCAGAGAGTCCGGTTTTATCCCATGCTTCTTCCGTCTCATTCCATCTGGCCTTGGTGAGCTCCCAATAGATCAGCCACACTGTCTCAGTGGTTGGGTGCACCCCTCGTGGTCCTGACTTCCTTGCTCATGTTCTCCCTCCTTCCACTCCTCGATGGGAACTTGTGAGCTCAGTCCGGTGCTCCAGTGTGGGTCTCTGTGACTATCTCCATCCATCCCCAGATGAAGGTTCTATGGTGATATGCAAGATATTCGTCAGCATTGCTATAGGATAGGGTCATTTCAGGTTCCCAATCCTCTGCTGCCCAAGGAACTAACTGGGGACCTCACAAGTGTGGAATATATACACATTAGAGTACTACGCTGCGGTAAAAAACAATGACTTCTCGAATTTTGCATGCAAATGGATGGAAATAGAAAACACTATCCTGAGTGAGGTAACCCAGGCCCAAAAAGATGAACATGGGATGTACTCACTCATAATTGGTTTCTAGCCATAAATAATGGTCACGGAGTATATATTTGGTGAACCTAAAGAAGCTAAATAAGAAAGGCGAACTCAAGGAAAAACATATAATTATCCTCTTGGCTATGGGAAGTAGACAAAATTGCCGGGTAGAAAATTTGGGATCTTGGGGGTGGGGTGGGATGGGATTATCGGGGGATGGGGAGAGAAAAGGGAGAAGGGGAAGATGAGGGAATCTTGGGGAAACAGGTTGATTGGGATAAAGGAAGGTTGGATAGGGGAACACGGAAGCACAATTCTTAGTTAAGGGAGCCACCTTAGGGTTGGCAAGAGACTTGAACCTAGAGTGGCTCCCAGGAACCCAAGAAGAGGAAATATTTTTAAATATTTATTTTATTTTTTACATAATTGGTATGTGTGCTCTCATGAGCGTGCATGCAAGTGAAGCTCCCCTCACAGACCAAAATAATTGGGTCCCCTGAAGCTGGAGCCACTGGCATTTGTTTCCCACCTAACTTGGATGCTAGAAACTGAACACAGATCCTCTGGAAAACACAGAACTCATTTGCAATCATAGTTTCTCTTTAGAGCCACAGAAGAAAAGTAGAACAGATAAAATTCTATTCTTTCAAAGATTTGATTTTCTAAACAGTCTTTTTGAAAACTGTCTAAAGTCAGGTGTTTGATTCCAACATGAGGAAGGCTGAGACAGAAGGATCCCTATAAGTTGAGCTAAATGGTAAGACCTTGGCTCAAAAATCAAACAAACAAACAAAACCTTGCAATGTAATCTAGCCTCTATTCCTGGCTTCTAATAATGTAAAATTTTTGAATAATTTCTTCTGGAAATTTTATAGGATCTATCCTTATAAGAAAAGGAACCCATGACTTCTATCGAATTCAATTATATTCATAACCCCAATCATTTAGTAGGATTATGGTTCAGTTTATACAGCACCACAGCACTGTTTTCATAGGCATGATCCCCAGGCACTGTACCAAGCAGGCCAAGGACTCCTGACCTTCAACTGTTGGGTCTCACTCTCACACATTAATCAAAACATGGTGTCATCAATGACATCAATGACACTTCCAGGAGCTGTGATGCCATTTTGATCCATCTTCTATGATTCAGCATTTTTCATTGTGGCTTTCAATGCTGTTCCCTTGTTTTGTAGTTTTGATATTTTACTGGTTAGTGCATCACGTAGAGGTCCCTTCATGACCATGGCCATTCTGGTTACCACATCATGGGGAGGTCCTCTCACAACCATGGTCATTCTGGTTAAGACATCATGGAGAGGTTCTTTCATGACTGTGGGCGGCCACTGGAGGATGTGATGTGTCCTGTACTTGTGTGACCATTTCTAGAGTTGGGGGAACCTTGTGCTCTGATTTTACAGAATCAATTTCTATTCCTTCAGTTTTTATTTTACCTCCTTTTTATCTCATTTTTTATTGATGACTGAAAGCAATATTTGTTGACTTTATTTCTCATCGTTAATAGCCTCCTTTCTGCTTTGTCATACCTATTTGTGATGTTTTCTACTATTTTATGATTTATTGAGGGTTTTTTCCACTTTCAACATACATGTTTGTTTGTTCTTAGTTTCTTCTCTTTCTCTTCTATGTTGTTGACTTTCGTATGTATGTTCTGGGTTGATTTCTTTTCTTTATACATTTGCATGTTTTTTTCTTTTAAGTCACTGGTACTTTTGGAAGTGGGATTTTAAATTCACTGCCCTTTCAGTATCTGTGGATTGTAACTGAGGAAGCATGGTATCTTGAGGGTTTAATTCTGCCTTACTTTGTCATATTATATGTGATGCTGTGTTGGTTCCTGGTTTTGGACAGACTGATAGCTCTTCTTGTTTAATTTGAGCATTTTCTTAGTGATCAGCTTTTTCCTAGATATTCTGTACCCAGTGCCACTCAGAATAGAAAACACAAACTGACAGCAGTACACCAAATGAAATGTGCTCTAGAACTACAAATAATAAATAAGTAAACTAAAACACAGAAAATTTACCAGCAGGTGCAGTAGAACAGACTGGCAAAACTTGTTTCAATTGTATATTGTGAAATTAAAATGTTGTATTGGACGTAAACATGAAAATAGTAAATGAGCTGAGTGGGGGTAGCATATGCCTCTAATCCCAACACTTGAGAGGCAGAGGCAGGTGGATCTCTGTGAGTCCCAGGCCAACCTGGTCTACAAAACAGAGTTCCAAAGCAGCCAGATCGGTTACACGGAGAAACTCTGCCTCAAAAAAAAAAAAAAAAAAAAGAAAGAAACAGAGAAAGAGAAAAACAACAAAAAAGCAAGCAAAAAAAAAAAACAAAAAAGAGAGAAAGTATTAAATAAATGAAATAAAGAAAGAAGCACAAAAGAGGGAAAACAAAGGAATGAATAACAGGATTAAGTAAATGAAAGAAAACAGAACAATGGGTTAGAACTTTGTGGAGCAGAAAGGAATAAGAGAGAAACAGAAGTAAACTGATTGCCAGATAAAGAAACTAAGTAAACAGAATCACAAAAATGAGAAGTGTAATGTTTTGTCAAGCTTTTTTAAAAACTAAAATTAAAATGCAATAAAATTATAAACTTAAAAAAGGAGAAATACAAAGGACAAGACAAACAGGTGGAAAAGAGGAGTGTTGATGTAGCTTTTTTTCTAGCTCTGCTAAAGTAGAGTGTGGAGGAGGCAACGAGAGCCCCGGGGAATGTACGCCCTGCTTTCTGCTGCATTTAGTCTAAGCCTGAACAGGAAGAATGTCAAGTGTCCAACAGCACTGTCATCTGTTAGTACCATCTCTTCTTCCTGTACCATGACACTTGGCTGCCCACACTTAGCTTTGCAATTGCTGAACTGAAGAGATTCTCTCAGTCTTTTATGGTTCTTCAGTTGTGCATCCGAGATCAGCTAATACTCAAGCTAAAAAGTGTCTCCTATGTATACTGGGACTGGGAGAAGCAACCAGGAGTGAGATACACACAACTGGATCAATCATTATGGTGGGATGAAGCTATAGGAGTTAAACTCTCAGCTAGTGCTTTAGAGTTCTCTGCCCTACTAGCAATAAGCCTTGTGACAGAGAGAGACCTCCAAAATTTTTACCACAATACGAGCGGCGGGGCTGCATCCCCAGCACCCTGGCCGCCTGCTAGTTTATGCCCCAAAATAATTACATGGAAACTGTATTCTTTTAAACATTGCTTGGCCCATTATATCTAGCCTCTTCTCAGCTAACTCTCGTACCTGGACTAGCCCATTTCTAATAATCTGTGTAGCCCACGAGGTGGCTTACCAGGGAAGATCATTTTTTTTTAGATATTTATTTATTTATTATGTACACAACATTCCGTCTGTATGCCTGAAAGCCAGAAGAGGGTGCCAGACCTCTCTACAGATGGCTATGAGCCACCATACAGTCGCCGGGAATTGAACCCAGGACCCCTGGAAGAGCAGGCAATGCTCCCAACCACTGAGCCATCTCTCCAGCCCCCAACCAGGGAAGATCTTAACCTGCGTCTGTCTGGAGTGGGAGAATCATGGCGACTCCCTGACTCAGCTTTCTTTCTCCCAGCATTCTGTTCTATTTACTCCACCCACCTAAGGGTTGGCCTATCAAATGGGCCTAGGCAGTTTCTTTATTAATTAACCAATGAAAGCAACAGATTAGAAAGAAATCACTCCCACATCACCATAAGGCTTATTGCTATTAGTTATCTAAGCTATACATAGATGATTGTGTCAGCCTCTATGAACTGAGGGTAGGGTTACCAACCATCATACCCCTTGCTACCCAAGTTAAATCTCCTGTGCGCTTAACAAGTTTGTAGTATGCTTGTTGGTAGGTTTTAATGAACATGATAATTTTTGCTAATTACATCTGTCTTCTGACACATGTGCTTACACACATGCACATGCACACACATGCTGCATTCTGTTTACTTCCATCTTTACTTCTATTTCTCACCCATTCCTGTCGCCCTTCTCAACGTCCTTTTCTCACATCCGTGTCTTTTTGCTTTGTGGCACTCTGATATTAATCAGTACTGCCTTTGTGACCATGTGTCTGAAACTCTCCATTGAAGCCTAGTGGGGCCACAGTTAGCTTACATAGTGAAGACAATGACAATTGCTCCTTATGTGTGCATCAGTAATATTTGAAAACTTTGTCATGTGGAATACGCTCATTCCTACTTTCATAATTAAGTTGTACTTCCCATCATGCTTTTCTCATCTGGGGACATGGCATATTGATGGTTGTGCCTTGTTATTAAGTCCCAGTATAGGCCTTTCCATTTTTTAATTTAATATGGTATAATGTTTAATTGGCATAAATTTCTGTCTCTTCCTCACTGCCGCCTCCCATTTCTCTCCCCCTCCCCCAATCAAGTCCCCCTCCCTCATCAGCCCAAAGAGCAATCAGGGTTCCTTGCCCTGCGGAAGTCCAAGAACCACCCACCTCCATCCAGGTCTAGTAAGGTGAGCATCCAAACTGCCTAGGCTCCCACAAAGCCAGTACGTGCAGTAGGATCAAAAACCCATTGCCATTGTTCTTGAGTTCTCAGTAGTCCTCATTGTCCACTATGTTCAGCAAGTCCGGTTTTATCCCAGGCTTTTTCAGACCCAGGCCAGCTGGCCTTGGTGAGTTCCCAATAGAACATCCCCATTGTGTCAGTGTGTGGGTGCACCCCTCGCGGTCCTGAGTTCCTTGCTCGTGCTCTCTCTCCTTCTGCTCCTGATTTGGACCTTGAGACTTCTGTCCGGTGCTCCAATGTGGGTCTCTGTCTCTGTCTCCTTTCATCGCCTGCTGAAGGTTAATATTCAGGAGGATGCCTATATGTTTTTCTTTGGATTCTCCTTCTTATTTCTTCTCTAGGATCACGAATTATAGGCTCAATGTCCTTTATTTATGGCTAGAAACCAAATATGAGTGCGTACATCCCATGTTCCTCTCTTTGGGTCTGGCTTACCTCACTCAGGATAGTGTTTTCTATTTCCGTCCATTTGCCTGCAAAATTCAAGAAGTCCTTGTTTTTTACTGCTGAGTAGTACTCTAATATGTATATATTCCATACTTTCTTCATCCATTCTTCCATTGAAGGGCATCTAGGTTGTTTTCAGGTTCTGGCTATTACAAACAATGCTGCTATGAACATAGTAGAGCATATACTTTTGTTGTATGATAAGGCCTATCTTGGGTATATTCCCAAGAGTGGTATTGCTGGGTCCAGGGGTAGGTTGATCCCGAATTTCCTGAGAAACCACCATACTGCTTTCCAAAGTGGTTGCACAAGTTTGCATTCCCACCAGCAATGGATGAGTGTACCCCTTTCTCCACAACCTCTCCAGCAAAGGCTATAATTGGTGTTTTTTATTTTAGCCATTCTGACAGGTGTAAGGTGGTATCTTAAAGTTGTCTTGATTTGCATTTCCCTGATCGCTAAGGAAGTTGAGCATGACCTTAAGTGTCTTTTGGCCATTTGAACTTCTTCTGTTGAGAGTTCTCTGTTCATCTCAGTGCCCCAATTTATAATTGGGTTGATTAGCCTTTTACGGTCTAGTTTCTTGAGTTCTTTATATATTTTGGAGATCAGATCTTTGTCAATTGCAGGGTTGGTGAAGATCTCCCAGTCAGTGGGTTGCATTTGTGTCTTAGTAACAGTGTCCTTTGCTTTACAGAAGCTTCTCAGTCTCAGGAGGTCCCATTTATTCAATGAGTCCCTTAATGTCTGTGCTGCTGGGGTTATACCTAGGAAGTGGTCTCCTGTGCCCACATGTTGTAGAGTACTTCCCACTTTCTCTTCTATCAGGTTCTGATGTGGGAGTGATTTCTTTCTAATCTGTTGCTTTCATTGGTTAATTAATAAAGAAACTGCCTAGGCCCATTTGATAGGCCAACCCTTAGGTTGGTGGAGTAAACAGAACAGAATGCTGGGAGAAAGAAGCTGAGTCAGGAGTCGTCATGATTCTCACTCCTGACACAGCCGCAGGTTAAGATCTTCCCTGGTAAGCCACCTTGTGGGCTACACAGATTATTAGAAATGGGCTGGGTCAATAGGTAAGAGCTAGCCAATAAGAGGCTGGAACTAATGGGCCAGGCAGTGTTTAAAAGAATACAGTTTCCGTGTAATTATTTTGGGTATAAAGCTAGCTGTGTGGGCAGCCGGGTGCCGGGAAAGTAGCCCGCTGCTCCTAACACAACAAGGTTCAGTGTGTTCGTACTGATATTGAGGTCTTTAATCTGCTTGGACTTGAGTTTTGTGCATGGTGATAGAGTGACAGGATTTTTTAAGGTGTCTTCATAGCAACTTAATTTTGATTGATCGTCCTCCTGATGTCCCCTACTCTCCTCTATCTCTATGACTCCGATCTCTTTGTATCCTCAAACCCTCAGTATTTCTCCTTCCACTTATATAATATGAGTTATATTACTATCCCCACCTCCCATACAAAACAGGTCAGTCTGAACAAATAGAATCTTTTCCAGATAGTGTCTCCCTCCCTTTGGGAAAGCAGGAGAGATAGAATGAAGCCTGCTTCACTGTTGACCCATTCTGCATCACGAGTGGGAGCTTGCTCGTCTATTTACAGCAGGACCCACTGGCTTACCTTTTGTATGAGACTTCTGTCTCCCTAGTCTCTGCTCTACCCCTGCTGGAGAGAAGCATGCTCCCAGTGCTGAGTAGCCATTTGTTGGGCCACACTGTTCTGCGCACTTCTTAGACTGGGATCTGTCGCATCCCTGTGGTTTCTGATGCTATTCCATTTATTCTTTTAGAATAGAGTTTGTGCTTTGTCATCCTGCTTCTTTTCATTTACTGTGTCACACTTCAGCCCCTAACATTTAATCTCAGAAAACATCTTTTTGTTGAATTTGATAAAGACATTGATAAGTCAGTTTGAAGGACAGAAATGGAAAACAATAAAGTTCAGCTGTTTGAAGGGAGCAAAATATTTTTTGCCTTGGGATGAAAACAAAAGTCAAAACCAACAAAAAGACTTGGGACATGACATGACTGTCATATACATCATCTCCCTGCAGCTGTGCCTATCTGTACAAGACCTGTGCAGGACCAAACCAGTCAAAATTTCAGCAAAGGGTTGGGGTGGCCCCAAGGCTCCATCCTTATTGGAGGAGCTACTGTCAGCTGCTGGTTTCTAATGGAGGGAACATCACTCTCATTTGGGGATAAAGCTCCTGGTATGTTACTTTTGCCCCAGTGGATGAAGCCAAACCCATGTACATGGGGGAACAGTAATTAGACTGGGGGGTTATACACAAAAAAAAGAGAAAATAAGAATGAAACTGGGAGGGTGATCTTGTGAAGTTCTAGGGAGTAGGGGCAGGCAATGGTGGATGGGTATGATAATATTCATGTACAATGGCATAGAACATCCAAAGAATAAAAAAATAAATAAGAGCCAACAGCAATATGAAAGTATAGCTGGACTGAGATTATACTCTGATATGAAAAATATATATGCCTAGGATTGTGCTATACCCATGTAAAATCTGAGAACGATAGAGGTACATTTACACAAGGTCTACCAGGCTCAGTAACTACCTTAGAGTTGAGGAGCAGGTTCAAGACAAACAACTGAGAGAGACTCACATTGACCTACATTGAAAGATCACACACACACACACACGAAAAAAAAGGCCAGCCTATATATGCATGATTGTCATTGCCAATTCCTCACCCTCGTATATCTTCTTTGTGTTGTTCCTACTGTTATTCTCAACATCTCAGAACTCTACTCTTGACCACCCAGAGGGCTCCTCCTTGTTGTTCCCTCCACCAGACAGAAAATTGACCCAGCAGCCTGGGAACTGTTCTGTTGCAGGCCCTAGAGAGCTGCAGCACTGCAGACTCCAGACAGAGAGCTGCAGCATTGCAGACCCCAGACAGAGCTGCAGCACTGAAGAACCCAGAGAGCTGCAGTGCTGCAGACCCCAGACGGAGAGCTGCAGCACTGCAGACCCCAGACAGAGAGCTGCAGCACTGCAGACCCCAGACAGAGAGCTGCAGCACTGAAGAACCCAGAGAGCTGCAGCACTGCAGACCCCAGACAGAGAGCTGCATCACTGCAGACCCCAGACGGAGAGCTGCAGCACTGCAGACCCCAGACAGAGCTACTCTAGCAGTCTCTCAAAATATTGAGCTCCTGGCTATGGCCTTCTGCTTTCTGGATCTAAGTGAGATGCAGCCCCAGGAGCCACTTTGGGAGGAATGTTACTAACTCCAGAGCAAGTTTTCTCCACCATCTGGGGTGGGATTGCCTTAAAAGTCTAAATGCTCCACGATGCCCTCTTGTTTGCACCTTGATGGGCTAGGTGTCTGCACTCCATTGTGGACACATTAGTCTGTCACCAACAAGAGTCACAGTTCAATGTGAGGTTCTGTATTCATGTCTAGCACTTTTGAGGGATTCCTCATACCAAACTTTTACTCTTTCCAAAGCCTGATGGAATGAAAGACAGGAGTAATTCACTTTTTCACAGCCAAAGATCTTACACCAGAGAAATAGGAAGTGATGGAGTATTTACAGTTCTCAAGAAGAGGGCATAGGACTCTGGATCTCAGGCCATGTCGTTTCAGTTTTACATGCAATAGTTCCTAAGCACAAATTTTCAAACTTTTTTTTAATACAGTGACTGGAGTTGGTGATAGAAATTGAACTCTCAGGAATGTTATGCCTGCTAACCATCTGTTCTACCCCTGGGACACACCCCAGCACTTTTTTTTAAAATGGAAGATCTGCTGGTTGACTTCAGGTCTCTGTCTGAGTCCAATGTCTTCCCGTAGCCAGCAGTCTGGCTCTGACTGTCCAGAACATGATGCAAAAGCAGTTGTTTGTAGTAACGTGGAGAAGTTGGGCTGGGCACAGAAGATGACGTTCTCCATGCTGCTCTTTAGAGAACTGTTGTCATAGGTCTGCATGTAATGAAGTCATCTGTCATTGGGTTTTATGGTAGAGAAAGGAGACAGGGTCAGATTTAGGAGTAAAGCCATGTATTTGTTATCGTTGTTTGCTAAGTGAAATTACAGGTAACAATGGGAAAAGTAAGGGAGTGTAGAATCCTGAGTTATGGCCTCTAAGTACCCGTAAAGACATGCCACAGAGTTCATACTTTAAACAAAGTAGGTCATTACATGTTTAATGCTAAGAGGGATTTTATCTTGCCGATAAATGCAAGTGAATCTCTTTAGCTCCAAATCCCCATATGCAGACAATTTACTGTAGTAATCAAGATGATACACACAATTTCACTTCAGTACCATCTGTAACTCTATTGGTATTTTAATAATAATGAATAAAAATATATGCTGGCAACAAAAAAAATGTTACTTAAAGCAGCAGGATCTTAAACATTGAGCAGTAACTTCCAAGACGTCGTGCTAATGTGGGATTTACTCCACTTTCCCTGGGAGCTGCTCTGGGCTTTGAACGAGCATTCCTGGAATGTGGTACTCATGTGTCTGAAGAAGCAGTCACCCCACCTTGCAGCGTTAGCATCAGTCTTCTTGGGTTTCCATGCAGATACCCAGAAACAAACACATGAATTTCTTCTGATTTTCTCTTCTTACTTGTACATCTGCCCTTTGTCTATCCTCCCCTGAGAGGAGGAAACGACAGAAAATGAAAGTAGAAATCAGGGTCCAAAGAAGATGTAAACAATTGTGAAACTGCAAACTGTTATTCCTCAAAGGTTTCCACAGACTTCCATTTAGCAATAAAATATGTTAATAAATGCTACTTATTGTCTTAGTTATGTTATTCATCATTGTGACAAAATACATTGTATCCACTGTCGCCAGACTCTGGCTGAACCTGAAGGAGGATGAGCTGCAACACCTCAAGATGTTCAGATGTTTGAAAATATAGAGAAGCCTAAATTTTAAAGACAATGTGGTAGGAAGCCTGTAGGAGTGATGGAGCAGATGGCATCTCCTTCCTTCCCATGCATGTGTTGGGTGTGAAGTCAAACCAGCCTCTACCAGGATGCCCAGCTGTGTATTGAACATACCCTGTGATCTCTTTGTCACGGAGGTCCACCCTCTTCTCTTCCACCTTTCTCCTGTTTCCTTGGCTCACGGTGAGACCTTGGCATAGAATAACCATTTGCAGCACCACTTCTTTGAAGGGGTTCAGAGCACAGCAGCAAGATCCTAGGAATCTTAGTCTCCATCCTCCTGGATGGCAGTGAGTATCCCAGAAGCTCCTGCTGCTGCCTGCTCTCATGTGGGCTTCATTCTAAGTCTTCCTTTCCTCCTGGTTTTCCATCAAAGAGTTATGGGTGGATATCATACAGATGTCTACCTGCTTGGCAGACATGAGAACACAACTTGGTCCACTGACCTAGACTGTGTTCAGACACTGTGGCAGGAGAAGAAACACATCCATGAATTGGAACTTCCAAGCCAAGTTCTATTGTCTGCTAGGGTTATTAAGTTGTAGACAGAGACTGCTCGTTCGTTTCTTGGTCATCTAGACACCAATAATAACACAGAAACTATATCAATTACAACACTGGCCAATAGCTTAGGTATATTTTTAGCTAACTCTTACATCTTAAATTAACACTTTTTTAAAAATCTGTGTTTTTAGGCCAAGGTTGTAGCCTATTGGTAAGGTTTTGACTGGTGGCTGGTGTCAGTCTCCTTCAAGAGCTGACTCTCTCTATATATCTCTTCCAGCTTGACTATGTTCTGCTCTACTATAGGCTGTAGCAGGTTCTTTATTAACCAATGGTTAATAAAACATATTCATAGCATACAGAGGGAAATCCTACATCATGGAGTCTCTGTGGTAACCATGGAGACTCTACAGGGAATCCACTCATTATGCTAAGTGGAAATCAGGATGATCTCTTTCTGGTTTGGAATTTATCTATTTTTATCATTGTTTTGAGATGGGAGATCTCAATTCAGATGGGTTCTTTAGACTTCCTTCTTTAAGTATACTAGTTCTGTGAGGACAAGATACTTAAAATCATCACTGAACCTGTCCCTTGACTGAGGATTTGTTAATGCCAAACTTGGAAAAATTGTCCTCAGAAAGGAGAGAGGTGGGAATAGCCAGTAGGAAGCACGGCTATTATTGCTAAGAGGGCAATGGGCTCTTGAGGTTTAGCTCCTCCTAATGCTGTTGTTGAGGGAGTACAGAAGGCTGAACAAGTATGAAGGATTTTGAGTTGTGCTAAACTTTAGTGAATGTGCTCTAAGCTATTTCCCCCATCCATCTGTTTAACGCTTATGTTTGTGAATGGTCTGTGAGCAACCTGCAGGGTATGGCTCCATTTGCTCAGAACTTTCCCCAGTGCCCTCGTGAGGACAGGCACAAATAGAATCTTAAAATACATGAGATGGCTTAAGTTTAAATGATTAGGTCACAAGTCTGTTTCCACATTGTAGGCATTTTACCAATTTACATGCGTACACAGGGCAACTGTGAAAAGGAGAGAAATGAAGCTCCAGGGCTGTTCTCTAAGTGATGTGTGGCTTGAACTAACTTCAGATTTTTAAAAAAAGTATAGTCAGCTCCCTTATAATGTAAAATGTGAATTTGTAGAAAAATAAAGAGTTCATTCTACTGTAAAATTTGATAAGGAAGGCTCAGGGAATGACCAGAGCTGGGAGCACACTGTGTTTATAAAGGACATCCATGACACATGAAAAAGTTATCAGAGGACAACTGCAGTAAGGACAACTGCGCTATGTGAGCTTCCCTGTGTCTGTGTCTGTGCATGTGTATGTGTGTATGTGTGTCCATGTCCTAGTGTGCAGGTGCATATGTATTCTGATACATGTCTGTGTGTCTGTGGAAGCCAGAGATGAACCAAGTGTCATTCCGCGTGATACCGTGAACCTTCTCTTTTAAGACAGGGTCTCTCACTGGAGTGGAGCTCACAAAATAGGCTGTTCTAGATGGCAAACAATCCCCAAAGATTCACTTGTCTCTTCCTCCCCAGTGCTGATGTTAAAAGAAGGTAGTTCAGCAGGCAGGTTTTCACATGGGTGGTTGACTCAGGTCCTTGAGGTTGCATAGCAAACACTTAACAAATTGAGCTATGCTTCCAGTTGTATCTGAGGTTCTTATATCTCTTGATGACAAAAGGGTCATAAACAAATGTAATTTCTGCCTTGTATTTGTGTGTGTGTGTGTGTGTGTGTGTGTGCATGTGTAAGATATGTAAGAGAGATCGAGCCAGTGCTTTGTGGCATTAATGCATTTCTAGCCTGTGTAAAGCAGTCGCATACCTCATGTTCGCCTGCTGTATGCCCCTAGCCCCAGAGCCACCAAGCTGCATTGCTGTTTCTGATGTTTTCCTCTCCAGTTAAGATATGCCTCTGCTCCATTCTTGTCAAACAATGTTGAAGCATTTGCATTTGGAGAAACCTGAAACACAGATTTTCAAACACACTTAACAAACAAGAATTTAATCCTCACGTTTCTAATTATTTTTTTCCTGCAATTATCTGAAACACAGCTTTGTAAGAATTGGCTGGATAAACAAGCATGATCCTATGTAAATGTTCTTTTCAAATGTCAGATCAGTTCCTCCCAAGAGCCTGCACACCAGGAAATTTACCTTGAGTGGCACATTTCAAATCTGTTTTGAATAAGGTCTGTCTAGATTTTGTGAAGTCATTTTTCAATGTCCTAGAGAATCAATTGTGTTCAAAAAGGAAAAATGGGAAAAGAATGTGGGCTTTGTGAGGTTAGCTAATTGGTTGATTGATTGGTCCTTTCTTTTGTCCCTGCCAGTGTCATTCAGCATCCCACTTTTTCCACACACATATACTTGAATTCTATTATTCAGTAGACTCTTTGCTAAGGACCTATGAAAACATGGACCATCTAGTGGACGATTCAGAAAAATGCATCACTACTTACATCAATGACTAAGTTCCCTAACCTCTCTTGTGCTACTGTAACAGAATACCCAAGACAAGATCACTCATAAGGAACAGATGGCTGTTCATTTCTGAAATTTGGGGACGAAAGAAAGAGGCTGAGAAGCTGCACTTTTGAAACACTAAATTCACAAGGAGGGTGGAGCCCTTATGGCTTAATCACCACTTAAAGATCCTGCCTCTTAGTTTGGTTGCATGGTAATTAAATCTCAATGCTATTTTTGGTGAGCACAAATATCCAAATCAATTATGCATGTGGTATGTGTTGTGTGAAGACCAAGTCCCTCCATATGAAATCTAGTGACTATGGATTAGTGTGAACTTGAAAAGACATAACCATGTTGTCAAGACATGCCATGTGGTCTCATTGACCCAATGGACCCATGCTTGTTTAGTATTCTCAAAGCAGCCTTTGATAGTATCTCAGCAGGGAAGAGTAGAAAGTTAGCTATTGAAGTTACTATCCAGCTCCTGATTTTGTAACATCTATGACTATTCTTTTACTTTTTGTAACACAAGTGAGCTATTAGGTAAGTAGCACATTTCTCACCCACTCACCTATAAACTGTAGCAAGAAATTAAAAACTATCCTATTGGGATGGACACATTTATTGCAAGGGTCCTTGGAGACCAAGCTGGGAGAATAAACATCACCCTCCTGTAAAAGTCTCCCTTATGGACTAAAAACACACATGAGCTTTGTACAAATGCTCAGCTGAAGTTATGCATAGGGAGCTGGGCTTTTGACTCAAATCTTCTTGAGTGTTTTGGAAGTGTGAACTTGAACTTCCAGAGTTGTGAACTTGAATCCCCCCCCCACAGCTTTCATTTCCTCCATCCATTCAAGGAAGTCATACCATACTTGAGTGCTATGAGAAACAACCGCAATAATAATACCCATTGCAGAATATTCTCCAACCCTTTCCGGCACAGATGGCTAATAAATGAGAGGTCCTATTTGTCTTGCCAATAGAATCTGACCTCTTCTTCTCTCCCTATCTTTTCAGACAACTGTGATGACCCATTGGGCTCCTTCCTCTCACCAATGGCTTTCTCCAGCTCCTCAGATCTCACTGGAAGTTCCAGTCCAGCTCAGTTAAACTGGAGAATGGGTAAGTATAGAGACTATGCCCTAAATCTGTGTGTTAGGATGAGGACATAGTGAGTACTAAGGAGAGGAGAGATACTGTGTCTATCTGTTCTGGGGTCACATCCAAAGTCACAGTCCAGAAGGAAATCTGCGAGGTTAAGTCTATAACAAAATTACTTCCCTTCATGTAATAGATAATAATGCGCACTGAATCTTGTTGTTCCAACCCAAAGATCAAGCAAGGAATTCTTTGGGTTTTTTTGTTTTTCTGGGGGTGGTAACCCTGGAATCCATGACTTTAGGCATGTCAGGAAAGTACTCTCTCATGGAAACACATAGCCATCCTGTGGAATTCTTTTTGTAGTATGTGTGCATGTATGTGTACATACAAACAGCATATGAGTATATATTCAGTCTCACAGGTATTCAGTATGTGGTAGGGGAGGGACAGAAGACAACCTTGGGTGAAGTTTCTTACATGCCATCTACTCTTTTATAAGGAAAGGTGTCTCACTGGACTGAATCTTGAAGGCTAGGCTGCCTGGCTTTCTCCTTCTGCCTGATTACAAACATGCACCACCATGCCTATTATTTTTAAAACGGATCTGTGGGATCAAACTCAGGTCCTCATGCTTGTATGTAAGCATTTTATCCACACAGCCATCCACAACCCTGTGAATTCCTTTTTTTTGCCATCATAAAAAGTATTGGAGAAGATTATATTTTTAAAAATATTTGTTTTATTATGTATACTTTATATGTCAGCATAAATGGCCACAAAACATGCTCATGATAAGTTAATTGAATGTTTTTAAAAATATTTCAATACATTTAGTTCTATTATAAGATTAATAGTACTATTTTAAAGTATATATTAAATGTGCTGAATTAATGGTAAAAAGATAAATAATTTGTAACATTGCCATATAGAGGGTACTGTGGGTTATTACTTGGTCTGGTAAAAATAGAGCAGTTACACTTAACTTATAACTAATGCAAATTTAACTTAATCAATATGATGTTGGATATTTAACTATATTTTAATCATATTTTGATATTGATTTTGTGATATATAGAAATAGATATAGAGAACTAGGTAATTTCTTTTTCTAAAGACCTTAGCTTGTAAAATTCTAAGAGCTGATTATTATTATAAAATTGTTCTTGGTTTAAAAATAGCTGAATGCCAGGGCTGATGGGTGATGGGAGATGGTTCGTTCAGTGGGTAAAGCACTTACGTCCCAAACATTAGGACAAAAGTTCAAGTCCCCAGAACCCATGTAAATGTCAGAAGAGTGTGGCAGCTGCCTGAATGCAGTCATAGCATTCACAAGTTAAAGACAGGCCATGCCTAGAGCAAAGCTGGCTAGCAAGACTAGTTAAATGGGGAGTTCCTAGTTGACAAGAGAGCTTGCTCCAGCATGTGAGGTAGAGAGCAGTGAGGAAGACCTGCTACATACAGTTCCTTTTCTATTCCTGTGATAAAACAGTTGGACCAAAAGCAACTTAGAGAAGAAGAGGTTATTTACGCTTCCAGGTTATAGTTCATCCCTGAAGGAGGCCTGGGCAGGAACTGAAGCAGAAATCTGAGTACAGGCCTTTATTACCTCTGACCGAAGATCTCACTCACCACCAAGGAAGTACAGCAGAAACTGTGGAGGGACAGAATGATGCTTGATGATTCTCTTGCAAGTTCATGCCTAGAAAGCTTTTAATACAGTCAAGGACTACCGGTCTAGTGGATGGTGCTGTCCACAGTGTATATCTACTGACAATCTAGACGGTCCTCTGAGACATGCGAGAAAGAGAGAGAGAGAGAGAGAGAGAGAGAGAGAGAGAGAGAGAGAACTAGAGAGAGAGAGAACTAGAGAGAGAGAGAGAACTAGAGAGAGAGATTTGGTGTGTGGGTTCCAGGGCCAGTGTGATCACTCTTCCCCTATGTGATATTCCTTTGCTCCGTCATTTTCTCAGGCACTATATGGTCAATCACTCAAGAATCATTTCTTAGGTAACTCAAGGCTATGTCAATATCAAGTTGATGGTTAAAACTAACTAGGGAATTAAAGATGTCAACTTTGGGACTTCTTACACATAAACAAGTACATGTACACAAACATATATTCAAATACACATTCACCATACACACAAATTTATATAGAAATTTTGTATGTAAGTGCAGCTTGTCCATTCGCCTTTTCTCATTCACTCCAACTCCTCTTAACTGCCTATATATTAAGCAGACTATCTTAAAAGTTTCTATTTTGATGTTCCTCACGTTGTGGAATACATTTTAGTTGGTTATCTAATTATTAATATTTTAACCCTTGATGGATTTAATTTGTTAACACTTTATGATTTTGAATCTCCATCAATTGGGATTTATAGGTATGTTTATACTGTTGTAGTTTATTTCATACTATGTGTTACAAGCATGCAGTTATAATGGTTATCAATAACCAAAAAGTCAGAGACACAAATTATTTGAAAAAGCCATCTAAGACTACAGATGGCTCTCCCTATTTATTGGATGGAAACAATAGAAAATTTGCCTATATACTGAATATGAATGTTTTTTCTTGTCATTTTTCTCTAAACAAAACTATACAGCTGCTACTTATTTTCATTTACAATATATTAGATGCTGCAGAGAATCACTATTTAGTCATTTTATACCAAAGACTTAAACATGGGTGGGTGTTATGCTGAAGACTCTGAAACCCTTGTGGATGGCAACGTCCTGTACTAATCAAAAAGGAAAATAAAGCATTCCATCGTTTATTGTCTGTTCTAATACTGGTCTTTGACTAATCTGATAAGTAGTGAACTTTATTAATTATTTTATGTACATTATCATATTAGCCCATAGCAAAACTATCATGTAGTATTAATTATAACCTTTTCCCACCGAATAGAGTTGCTGAACTTCAGGGAAATGGCATAGTTTGCCTGATATCACAGAGCAGGGAAAGGAGGAAATCACTTGATTTCAAATCAAACTCAAATGAATTCACAATTCATGCTCACTGCTGCTGTAATAATAGCTTGATTCTTTGGCAAAGCTGGGAGAGGGGTTGGTTGGCCAGGCAGAAGAATGGTTTGGAACCAATCAGCACTCACATGCCAGCTATGACACTGTGGTGTTCCATGAGTATCAGCAAGCCACTTGTGAATATTGCATTTATATCTTTGGCATCTCTGAATGATGCCTTGCAATATTACCTGGAAAACCAGGCTATAGACCTGCATTGAGAAAAGCTTCGCCACTGTAGAACAGAAAGCTGGGAGTCAAACAAGGAGACCCCATTTTTGTTTCAGGAAGAAACACAGATTGAGACATTTTAATACAGTCTCTAGAAATGCTTTGAAGACAATTAGCCTCACCTCTACTCAAATTGTGTGGTGCAAGGTCAGCACTGTCTAGGAACACCTTATCCACTTCTGGAGAAGAGCAGGTTCATTGAACCTCTTTATGAAACTGATATTGACTGGAGACAATGTCTCTGTAATGATTAGTTACACCTGTCATTTTCTGGCAGGGTGGGGATCCTGGGCACATCTTCCTCAGACCAGTGTGTGTGAGAGGAGACTGAAGTCTTGTCTCCTTTTGTTGGAGTCTAGACTGAGGAGGCTAAGCAGAAGTTTCAGTCATGAAGCTGGAATGGAGAGAACAGAATGAGCAACGAACTGGCACCACTCTCCATTCACAAGGCCACATCTTCCCTTAGGATTGGGCAAAGCCAGGCTCTAGGGAAATTGGCACCCTGGCTCTCCTCTGTCTGAACCACCTGGGCACCTTTGCCAGTGACATTGTCCAACCCATAACCCAGATGTTTTGCATGGTTATTGATCAAATGCATACACAAAACGTTCCCAAGAGATTTTAAAATGCAACCAGAGTTACAAGCTAAGGATGTGGGGCCAATTAATGACCAACCAATGCTTCTGTGACTTTAAGAGTACCTCTTATGTGTTAGGGACTATGCTAGATGCTTAATGTATGATTGGCCTGGGCAGGTAGGGATATGATTTATAAAGAGTTGATGGGTTGAGGAGATGACTCAGTTGTCTGAGTACTTGCTTCATGTCATGAGGACCTGAGTCCATCAGCAATATCAAATTCCAGACCTGGCAGTGTACATAGTAACCCAAGCCTTGTGAGGAGTACATGGAATTAGGAGGATCCCTGGGCCATGCTGGCCATCTAGTCAAATCAAACCAGTGTGTTCCTGGTTTAGCAAGAGACCCTGACTCAAAAGAACAAAAGAACATGGTGAAGGGGCTGAAAAGATGTCTTAGTGGTTAAAAGTGCTTGCTTCCTCTTGCTGGGAAGCTGAGGTTGGTTCCCAGCTGTCATAATAGGTGGCTAACAACTCCAGCTTCAGGAGTTATGATGCCCTCTTCTGGCCTCCACAGGCCTTCCACTCACATGCAAATATCCGCATGTAGAAACACACGTGCATACAGATACACACAAATAAAAATATTAAAAATAGATACTTTTAAAAATTAGTTTTTTTTGTAGAATGGATGGGCAGTGGGCTGGGAGGGAAACAAGGGGGCGGGAAGAGGGGTAGGAGTGGAACTGTGGTTGGAATGTAAAATAAAATTAAAAATTAGCTTGCATTGGAAATGTAAGCACAAAACCCAAGAATTCAGAGTCTAAAATGTATGCAAAGATGAGTGAATAAAGTAATGAATAGGAGTATATGCAAATATATTCTACATAGGGGATATATGTACATATGCTATGATTATATTAGGATAAAACGTAAAAGGATGGTAACATTGTGAAGAACACATTTTTCCTGTGAATGAATAGGCAAGTATAAAATTTAGCAAGCTAGAAAGGAACCATGTAACATTAATTGATTTTGAAAATTGCAGGAAAGTGATGATTTATCTTTTTTCTTCCTAGACTAGATTTGTGTCTTATTTATAAACTAACAGGCCCAAAGAAATAAGAGCCTGATCATCCCCTTTCTACTGAAGTTTGTTAAACCTTCCCTTTCAATTTATGAATGGACAGAGATCAAATAAGCTTCCCAAAGCAAATACTACGATAGGTATGAAATGTCAGATATTCTGATAGCCACAAAGAAATCAAAGACTTTTCCCCTTAGTACCGGGATGTCTATCTAGGATTTCAGTCTTGTTACACACTTATGTAACACAGAACTGTAAAAAAAAAATCACAAGAGCAGCATGCTAGGAGACAGAGAAGCAGAAGTTCTGGCTGCTTCTCCTCATAGTACACCAACCACCCTCCAGAGAGCAATCACCCTCATCCCCATTCCCAGGTGCCAGAGCTTCAACACAGGGAGGAATGCCATGGCCATGCCAGAAATTCACCAAGCTATCTCCTCCTCTATTGTCACTGTCATCCAGGGACACCCTCCCCATGTCTCTGTCCAGCAGAGTCTCAAAACTTCAGTAATGAACAGAGAAGTAGATGTGCCTTATTCTTATTAGTGCAATTATTTCCCCCCATGCTGTTATTGAAAGATAAGGAACAAATTAATTATATACATTAAACTACATAGTGTAATAATTTTACATATGTTTTTGTTGTGAAATGGTTAGCACTGTCGAGTTCACTGATACAGCCTTCTCTTCCCATACTCCTTTTGGATGAGTGCATGTATTGGTATCTGCTTTACTGCCTTATTGGACTTTAAGTGAACAATAGCAGATTGTGATTAATAAGTCTCCACACTGCCATTGCAGCCTCAGGATTTATTCTTCTGTTGTTTTTCCACTGGTCTTTAGCTCAGGCTGGCCTGGAACTCATTTTGCAGTTGAAAATGATCCTGAAGGTCTGAATTCCCTGTCTCTGTCTCCTCAGTTCTGTGGTTGCAGGCCTGTATGGCCATTCCTATATTAAACAGTGCTTGGCATCAAGCCCTGAACAAGCACTGGACCAACTGAACTGCATTCCCCAGTCCTCCTAATACCGTGTTTTCCAAAGTAGCATACATTTTGGCAGCCTCTTTGAGTTAGTCACATTCATTTTTTTCCCTCATGACTCACCCAGTACACAGTCACTGTCCTTCTAAACATCCATGCACCAGGGCTGACACTTGCATATGTACCAACAGACACACTAAAACATAGCCATCTGTCTCTAAAGTGGATTTTAGCTCTTGCAGACTAAGGAATAAGATACACATGAAATTTTTCTTTTTTTTATTTCCAAGTACATAGCGTAAAATTGCTAAGCAATAAATAACTGTTAGAGTATGATGTTTAGTCAGTTAAAGTCACAAGTCTCATACAAATGTATAATGAGCACATAAAGGAATATTCAATTTATTGACAAGAGAAGCTAGAAGACAGAAAAGTTGTTCCAGAAGTGCAAAGTCATTTGAAGAACTGAAGGAAAAGTGAAATGTTACAATACAATTGCAAGTAGACTGAAAAGATGCAAATGTCTGTATTTATTAAGATTTTCTAGAGAGACAGTATGTACATATGTTTACATACATTTATTTACAGATGCATACAGCTATATATGTGAAAAGACACAATAAAAAGTTAGGCATATAATAATTTGTACAGATATGTAGGAAGAGGCTCACTGTGCTCTTGTGGTCACAGAAGTTGAGAAGGACCCTGGTGCACTCTCTACAAACTAGAGAACCAGGGAAACTGATGCATCCCTGTGACCCAGAGCTCCGAGAACAGAGAAGCTGATGGAGTAACTCTTGAGCTGAAACTTGAGAATGGGCAACTGCCTCTGTAACTCTCCAAGCCCAAAGGTTTTTGAGCCTGGAAGCCTCTGGACTAAGAACAGAAGGCAGATGTCTCGTGCCCAAAGGAGGGGCAAGTGCAAATCGTCTGATCCTTCCAGGATGGTGTCTCCTCACATGGATGAGAATTGATCTGTCCCACTAAGAGACTGAAACGCCAGTCTCTCCCAAAGACATCTTCACAGACATGATGTTTTCAATTGAGGGACCCTTAACCAAGTCAGGGTTAACTATCATCACATCTTAGGGGAGAACCAAACTCCACAGGGCAGACGTTTATAAGCGAACACATAGTTTCCTGGTATCTAAATCTAATCAGTAGCAAACAGAAAGACTTTTGATCTGCAGAGACAGCTGGCTTGGTCTGGAAGACCGGATGATCATGAAGTGGGGGCATCACAAAGGAGCCCTGATGCTACTGAAGGACATACTGTTCTTCCTTGAGATTTCTGAGATTTGTTTAGCTTTTCTTAATAGTCTATTCATTCACTCCTGTTCCTGTCACAGTAGTTAACAGATTTCTCCTGCGTTGTGCCATCCAGCTTTCCATGCGAATGCTAGAGAACGCCCCATTATTTTCCTGAAGATGGATTAGAATAGATCTCATTTCCATAAATGAAATCCCATCCTGAAGGTCTGTTGAAGCTTGGGGTGGTGAATGAAATTTCCTGAGAAGATATGAAAAACATTTGTTCACTACAGATAGTACACTGATAACATCCCAGGGAAGGTGTCCACTCCGGTCTAACTTAATGAACCACTGAGTTTACTGGGGTTCCTGGCAGGTCTGTGGGTGAGAGGCCACTTACAGAAACACGGATGACTCATTAGCAATGACATCTCAAAAGCCCAGCTGGATCCCTCAGCAGCTCACCTGAGCCCAGAGTCTCCTCTCCGCAAATGATACACTCGGTATCACATCTGAGAGAGGCCTTGCAAGTGTTGTAGGTTTCTAAGACTTCATGGGACTTTTGAGTTTTATTTATTTGTTGAGTCTCCTATGCCTTTTCCTTGCATTCAAGAAAGTTATTTTAATTCAGAGGAAATTTCTTTTCAACAAGCCATATTCTTGCTCTCCAACCTGCTGCTCCATTTTCCGTGAAGAAAGGACTTTTCTTGCATGTCTTGGGTATCTTTTAAAGTATTCGAATCCTCTGTAAACCACATAAATCCACCATGCACTAAACATGGATAAAATATTTCATTTCCAATATTTAAGAGCAGAGTTGGATATTTTCAAGTGTCACACAAAGGAAGACAGTACACAGCATGTGAATGTGTACCAGCAGAGACAACGGTTGTCCAAAGTGAGAGGGAGAACCCAGGAAGCCTGGGTTACAATCCCAACCAATACAAATGTAAGGAGTTTCATCAGGGACAAGCTAATTTCTTAAAACATAAAAATAAAATTAAATAAAAATAGCACCACTAATAGAGCTGTTGAGTAAATCAAGTTCTGGCAAGCCAGCCCAGGGGCTAAGGATTCTCCAGTATCGCTAGCTCATCACTGGAGGGGATTTGCTGAATGGATTTCGTTCATTTACTTCCAAGGCCCCTCTAACCTTCATCTCATCTCACACAAGGAAAATGAAAAGCAAGAAAGACCACTAATCACTCTTGAAAAGGCCTGGGAAGTGCACTAAGCTGAGGTCAGTGGCCATTAACTTAGGCGGCCAAGTCACTCCATGTAATTACAGCTTAGGGAGGATCTCTGTGTGTCACATGTCATGTGTTTGGTGGTAAGAAAGCTTCAGAGTTGGGAGATTAAGTTAGATGGGCTTTCACAAACACTGAGAACAGGAAATTCAGCCGCTGCTGGCCAAGTATCAAACTGCCAGATGTGATCTAGATCAGGGAGAGAATTTAAGTTACCTTGTGTGATTAAATACAGATAATCAAAGCGGTTTTATACCCATAAGAGGAAAAATGTTCATGACTTTCTTCCCTATAAAACAGAGTTCCAAATAATTATGTTTAACGTTATGCCTTGAAATTTTAAGTCTTTTTCTTTACTTTGAAATCTTTGCATTTAGAAGTTTAGATTGTATACCTCTGCCGTGACAATTTTGTTTACGTGGAGAATTTGGTTCTTTTACAGCAATGTATGGTCAGCTTCCAGAGTTCATGGATGAGTGAAAAGGTTTCAAGTTCTTGACTTCCTATTTTGGCATAGAATACAACTCCACACACACACACACACACATACACACACAACACAACACATTCTCATGTACCACACAACATACACAACACAAGACACACAGAATAAACACCCACATACACACTACGTGCACACATACACACACAAACACACACACCAGACATGGCACATACACCAGACCATACCACACACATCACACACCAAACACACACAAACACACACAGCACCATACCACACCACACCACACACACACATATGTACACATTACCTTCTTTGGGCAACACTAGTCACTAAGATTCCATGAAGGTCTTTGGAAGTTACTTTTTATTTTGAATCATTTGATTATGAGGAGATGAGACTAGAACGAATTTGGGAAGCAAAGTTCTTCAGTGTGATTAGCCTCAGATGTTAGGTAAAAACACCGAGGACCCTATAATGGTAGTGCCACCATGTCTGCTTGCTTAATGACAGCTCCAGGCTACCATATAGACTGTGTGAGGCTGCATGATGTGAATTTAATATGTTTAAAACAGGTTCAGGGCTAGGGGTGGAGTTCTATTGGTAGATTGTTGTAACATGCAGAAAGGCCAGGGTTCATTTCTCAGCACTGGGTAAAGGAGGTGTGGCAGTGTGCCTGGATTTATAACATAAGAATGGAAGTGGAAGCTACAGGAGCAGAAGTTCTAGGTTATCCTCAGCAATGTAGGCAGTTCAGCTAGCGATCCTTCCTCAACAACTAACAAACTAACAAGAGAAGAATAGACTTACAGAAATTGGCCAAGCCATTTCCTCTTCTCAAGTTCATTTCCTTTCATATCCATAAATGCAGTGTCTATGTTTACCAGTTGATAGCTTTTAACTTAAATGGGGTGATATAAAGTACAAAAGGGAAAAATTGTTAAACACAATTGTTTGTCTAGTGGTTGATAATTGACTATTTGTTACTATCAGAAAACAGAGACGGTCCTGAGCCTTTAAAATGCCATGAAGTGCAAAGAGAACCCTTACTTCCCTCCTCAGGAGAACACATAGCACCTGTTATTAATGTTAGTTCCACGACTGCATCAAAATATCTCACAGATGCAACCTAATGTCTATTGTAGCAAGCAATGCTTCTGTGACGTGATGATATATGTATATATGTGTCCTCCTTTCCCCACCATGTGTGTGTGTGTGCGTGCGTGTGGTGTGTGTGTGTTCATTCTGGGACATAAACTTATGATTTTATGCATACACTCTGGGCTCAGCTATACCTTAGCACTGTTTGTGCAATATTTATTGTTGTTATATGTGTGGGAATGTTTTCCCAGTGTGAAATTAAAATATATTTCCCTATATAAACAAAATCTTCAACGCAGCCAGGCCTGTGCAGAGAGACAGACCAGTAGGGTCCCGTCATCTTCCTAACAGCAGCGTTCTGAAGTTAATAAACCCACCCATATTGATTTAAATACAGCAGTGCTCTCCAGGCATGAAAGAAAGTTAATGCATCTTGCTAGCATTGTGTGTTTGTGAGTGTGTGTGTGCGCATGTATACACTTGCATGCCCCGGCAAGTGTGTACAACTGCACTTGGAGGCCATAAAACAACCTTGGGTGTCATTCCTCAGGGACCATCCTCCCTATTTATTAAGACAGGGTCTCTCACTGAACTGGAACTTAACAATATGGCTGGCCAGACAAACCCTGAGAATTTTTCTGTCTCCACCTCCCCAGTTCTTGGGTTATAACTTTGCATCATCGCTCCCTGCTTTTTAAATGAGCATTCTGGGAATCAAAATTAACTATCATGCTTGAACAGCAAGTTCTCCAACGACTGAGCTAGCGTCCAAGTTTTCGTCATAGTATTTACATGGGAGGGGTGTGGATTATTTGTCCCAAGTCCTGAAAGTAAAATGTAACCCTTCTAACAAAAAAACAAAACAAAACAAAAAACAAACAAACAAACAAACAAACAAAAAACAGACATACCTTCAGCACTGGCTTATAAAAGAAATTACACAAAGAAAACTATTTAATTTACTGTGCACCAGCATATAATAATTATTGGTAATGGGCTACAGGTTTAAGTATAATGTCAACAAGACTCATCGTTCAAATGACTAAGGTTTCACATCTCCTCTTTCCTCCCAAATGTATTAGAGGACGGATCACTTTTCTTATACCTGCACCAAACCAGGAATGCTGTCTTACTGTGTTGTTAAATCTTCTACAAGGTTTTACTTATGGATGGAACTCAATAATTATAAATAAATAAAATAAGTTATAAATAATTCACTAAAATTCACCAAAAGTTCTTTAGGCCTGAGAAGGGGGTACCAGTTAGTATAGTGAATTACCAAATTAAAATGGAGCTAAGCACTCATTAAATGAGAAAAATTCTAGAGCAACTGTGTTTGATAGAAACTGCTGCAAATTCAGAAATGGCAGATTGCGTCAAACAGTACAGTAGTCAGTCACTATATAAAGCAACCGTGTATTGTGGCGGGGAGATAGATTATTTGATAAAGTGTTTGCTTTTCAAGCTCGAGACCATATTTTGTTCCCAGAGCACAATAAAAAGCTGAGTATGTTAGAACAGAAAGGTAATCCTAGAACTGAGGAGATGGGGACAGAAGAAACCCTTGAATTTGCAGGCTCCCCAGCCTAGACAAACCAATGAGAGACCCTGTTCCCAAAGCAAAGTGGACAGTTCCTGAGAAGTGATGGGCAAGGTTGACAACTGATCTCCATACAGGTGTGTGTATGTGTGCCTGTAAACACACACACACACACGGCAGGGGGGAGCAGAGAGAGAGGGGGAAGAGGCAGAGAGAATGAGAGAGAAACAGAGAGAGAGAGAGACAGAGAAATTGAGCATTGAGATATAGCTGGTTTCATCAAGGAAGTCTAGTCAGTTTTATTTTTCATTTAAATTTAGGTGTCCAGTATCATACTGAGCTGTTAATCAGTCTTCGCACTTTTGTATGCATGAGCACCCCCTGCATTTCTATCCATGGTTGGCTGTTTATGTGCGTACGAAGCAATTCTGGGTCAAAGTGGGCAAATATGAGGCTTTCTTACTTAGAACTAAACTTGGAATCTTTTGAGCCTCCGTGAATTCCTAATGGCTTCATCATGACACATAGAACTTCTGACCTGTGAAATAGACAGGCAGACATTCCCTGTCTACCATGGCCTTAATGGCTTCATTCTTCCAAAGATGAAAAGCCTTGGTTTGGGATGGGTGGCACTGAGGCAGACTGCCCTTTGGGGTAATGCATTTCCTGGGAGAGGCATTAATATGTAGATAGACAGCAGCGTGGTGGAGCTCTGAGAGACTTCAGGCTCACATGGCAAACTAGGGGTCCCTTCTTCCAGGTTTCAGAAGAAGGGATGTGTGTCCTGCTATGAGGTTGATGTGTATTCCACAGCACAACTTGCAGCCAGACTGTCCCTGACTCTGAGGCAGCAAGAAGTGAGGGGTCCTGCATGATAGGGAGAGAGCATACAAGTCTGAGGGTGTGGGAAAGATGGGTACATCTAGAAAAGTTGCTCATTACACTCTCTGCCCTCTGATGTTCCCAGGTTCAGCAGTCGAACCCTGTAAATGCCCTGAAGAAAGGGAGACTTAAATTTGAATGCCTCTTAAGGGTCTGTATCCTGATACCTGGAGAGTCTGCCAAAGACTACAGATTCACAGACAGGCTATGTATAGCTTTTGACCTTTTCTTCCAAGCTTCTGTGTGTGGGCATGGCCTGATTAGCACCTAACTATTCAGTGAAGGACACCATAGCCAAGCTGCCTGAGCCACAAGTGCTTCAATATTTCACAAACAGGCACAGGTGGCATCCACACAGGCTCACGCAGGCTGCTTGTGTCCACGTCTCTCACACTTCACCACTTCACTATTTAGTCACAAAGCCAGACTGGTAGAAACCATGACAACATTCCTTCCAAAAAGGAGCTCATGTGAAAGAGATTTGTGAGGGTCCTTCCCGAGAAATGTAGTGGAGTAAGGATGGAGGAGCGAGAAGAAACACACATGGCAGGAGGAAGATCTAGATCACAAAAGGCTCCATAAAATCAGTTATGCAGTGAGACAGCCAGGGCTACACTGTGGAAGTTATATTATTCCACAATGGCCTGAGATGTGCAGGAGGCAAGCAGGCTTCTTTTTAGACAGAACAAGTCTATGAATAGTTGTGCTGGCTAATTTTATGTTAATCTGATACAAGCTAGAGTCTTCAGAGGGAAGCAAGCCTTGAGTGAGAAAATGAGTGCATAGACTGGACTGTAAGCAAACATGTAGGACAATTTTCTAATTGGTAATTGATGTGGGCAGCCCAGCTCACTGTGGGTGTGTCACCCTATGCTGATGTTCCTGTGCTCCATAAGAAAGCAAGCTGACCAGTGGAGATCAAGCCAGTAAGCAGATCTCACCCATGGCCTCTGCATCAGCTCCTGCCCCCAAGTTCCTGCTCTGCTTGAGTCCCAGCCCTCACTGCTTTTGAAGATGGAGAGTTATAAGAAACTGAGTGAAATAAACCCTTTCCCACCCAAGTTGGATTGGGCCATGGTTTTTGATCACCACCGTAGTAACTCAGGCTAAGACAATAGTACATACTTTTGGCTGTCAGTCAGCTCTCACAGCTGAGAGACAACCGACCTGCTAGGGAATCCTCAGAGGCAAAGAATGTCCCACGGGAAAGCTTCCCATACTGAAGCGACTTCTTTTCCTCTTTGCATGAGGATGTTTTTGACTCTGTCCACCATCATGCATCCCTTAGTCACTCCCTGTGTCATCTACTCACAGACGCTGGGCTCCACAAGGTACCTACCACGGGCTGCCTTTCCCATATTTCCTTTACCTTCTCTGCTCTCCTAGTATTATTTGCAGACGAATGATGTGCTCTGAAGTCTTTGCCTCATAGCTGATCTCCAGGACACCTAAATGAACACATCTCAAACCATTTTCCTGACATTGCTCTAGTGGCAAACAGCCCTTGACTACAACTGGATCCTATTCAGACAAAGGTGTCTTTGTCTTTCCATGAGTCTCCTGTGATTAAACCCCTTTGCTTCTCTTTGCAAACAGTCCCGTCCCAGGGTTCCTTACACATTTTTTTAATATTAATCTATAGCTTTATTCTAATTTTAATCTACAGTTTTATTTCTGTATATATACCTTCGCTCGTGTCTGTGTGCATATGTGCCCCCTATCTGTAGAGGCCAAAACAGGGCATCAGATACCAAGGACCTGGATTAGTGGTGAGCTGCCTGACAGAGGTGTTAGGAACCCACCTTGAGTCCTCCAAAAGTTCCACTAAATGGACCATCTTTCCAACCTGATCTTACAGGATTTGTGTTTTTTAAGACAACACATTGGGTATTTGGTGAAGCTTCTACTTGGCTTTGTTACCAGAGCTTCTACCTCTGGAGCTTTGTTACTTAAACTGGAAGTGTTGCCCATGGGTGATTGTCAGCTGCAGCATCCTGTCATCCTACACCTGTCTGGTAACACAAGAAGCGCGCATATGTTACATCCAACATTATCGCGGACGTAAGGGGTCTTTGCTCTCACCAAAGCCTCTTTCATGTGGATGAGACTAATCAAAAGAGAAGAGTAGATGCCCTTCTGAATGTGAGGTATAATTTTATTACTTAGACACATGTGAGCATAATTTTATTACTTGTAAACACATGGCTGAGTATTAAATATTCAGAGAAGAAACTCTCATGTGTAATGTACGCATGTTGATGTGTATGTCAAAGGACAACTTCAGGTATTCTTCTTCAGACTCCACCTGCTTGTTTTTTGTTTGTTTGTTTTTGTTTGTTTTCTAGAGACAGGCTTTCTCAATGACTTGAAGCTTACCAAGCTGGCCTGCAAGTGAGCCTTGGTGATATACCTGTCTCCTCCTCCCCGTCTGGGACTGCAGCTGTGCACCACTTTCTCTGCATTTAAATATGGGTGCAGGGGTTGGAACACAGGTGTCTATGTTTGCAAGACAAGTGTTTTACCGAGTGAGCCATCTTACCAGCCCAAGGCTTCTGTTTATACTTATTACTGTGCTTGACTCATTAAGTGCTTTGTCCATGAAACAGTTTTGAATCTTGGCTTACAGGGCAAACACGTGTGTCATAACTGAGGCTGCAACTCATCCTCCCTGCTAGCTCCTGGTGCATTCAATGGAAATCGTTTGTTGTTTATAGGGATTTGTGTGATGTGTGGGAAGACACAGGTCTGGGAAACATGTCCCTTGTGAAATTTGTTGTAGGGATTAAACAATGGTCAAGAGCTGGTAGGATAGCTCAGTTGGTAGAGTGCTTATTGCGGAAGCACAAAGCCTTGGGTTAGGATTCTTGGCACCCTGTAAGAGCCAGGCATGGATGTGGATGTCTGCCATCCCAGCAATGGCAAGGAGAAGAAAAGCCATACTTGGCTTTCACTTGGCTAGTGTAGTTGAAATGGTGAGCTCCAGTGTTTGAGATTGCTTTCTGTTGCTATGGCAAAAAACACTCTGATCAAGTTATTCTGTTGAGGTTTCATTTGGCTTACACTTCCAAATCACTTCTATCTTTGAGGGCAGTCAGGGCAGGCACTCAACTAGGAAACTGAAGGCAGAAATCATAGCCCATGCTGGTTTAATTACAAGCCTCAATTTTGTGGTTTCTTATCAAATCCAGGATCACCTGTCCAGGTAAGGGTATTGCCCACAGTGGACCTGGCCCTCCAACTCAATTAATAATCAAGATAACTCCATATGGGCTTTTCTAAGCAATCTCTCAATTGATGAGAGCCTAGATGACTCTAGGCTATGTCAAATTTAAGCTAACTAGGAATCCGGGTACAGGGAGAGAGAGTCTGAAAAATAATATAAAGAGCAATACGGAAAGACATTCAACACTGGCTTCTGACTTTCACACATGTACACAAGCATCCAAATACATACTGGCACATACGTGAACATAGAAATGCACCATACACACACAAAATGAAGCAAAATAAGCCAAACTGTGTGCTTAAAAGATATGAGGTGTAAAGTATTGTATGTCCTAACTGATGACTGCAGCTGATCTTCTACAGATGGATCTATTTTGGAATATGTGCTATTCAGCACCTCTGAAAAGAATCCATGCTGTGCCATTTCAAAGGTGTGGCGTCCATCAATTCTTATTTCCATTTCTGAGGTGGAAACGGAAATAGGCAGAAACGGAGAGAGTTATTGTTCTGCATCCCACCCAGTCTCTCTCGCAGGCTGTATCCTGCATTCAAGGTGGCAATCAGCACTGTGACACGGGAAGCTGAAGCAAAGACTTACAAGGGTGCATAGTCACAGCTTCTTTGTCTTATTTAATGTTTGATTATAATTCTATAGGTGAGTCTTTTATACTTCCTTCTGATTTTAGTCACTGTTAAAACCACGAGACATAAACCTGAAGACAGAAGAACTGAGTTAAAGTCTTTAGTTATATCCGCTAGACCAGCTCTAAGGAAGGTCAATATTCCTTGACACACAGGAATTAACATAGCATTTCTAGGAGCTTGATGCTATGCCTTGGTTAGGGTTTCTTTTGCCATGAAGAGACACCATGACCACAGGAACTCTTTTATAAAGAAAAACAATTAATTGGAGCTGGCTTACAGTTTTAGAGGTTTAGTCCATTATCATGGCAGAACATGTCAGTGGGCAGACAGACATGGGTGCTGGAGACGGAACTGAGAGTTCTAAATCTTGATCCAAGGCAACAGAAGTGAACTGTGTCTCACTGAGCATAGCTCGAACAATGAAGACCTCAAAGCCCACCCCCACAGTGGCATACTTCTTCCAATGAGGCCACACCTCCACCAACAGGGCCACACTGCCTATTAGTGCAACTTCCTATGAAGGCCATTTTCTTTCAAACCATCACAGGATAGTATAGCAGGTAATAACACCTGCTGCCAAGCCTCAGGGCCCGAGTTCAATCTCTGTGCTCTACATGACGGAAGGATAGATAGAGTCAGCTCCCACAAGCTGTCCTCTGACCCACAAATGGGTACCATGGGATACACCCACCTATCACACACACATACATGCACACATGTACACACTAATATAGCAAATTATGTTTCAAATGAAATACAGCTGCTGATTTTCATGAAAACCCAGAGGGACACTGGGGAGAGGGTGAAGTGTGATTCACTGCTCAGGTGGGAGCAGGCTGATGAGCGAGAGAACTGCTGGTGCTTTGGAGTAAAGAACTCTGGAGCTGCACACTGGATCTCAGCGCTGGAGTCCCTGCTTAGTCAGTTATAGGCTGTACGAGGTTGGATAAGCTGCCCGAGTCCCCTGGCGCTGCGGCTGAGTAGAATTTGGAGAAGATCCACTACCCTAGCCTTGGAAGCAGATCAGGGTACTGAACTTGGCCTCTACTTTCTGCACTAACATCTAGTTGCACCACATTTTCTGAAAAAACAAAACAACAAAAACAAAAGCACTGGGCTAGAGAGATGGTTCAGCAGTTAAGAGCATTGCCTGCTCTTCCAAAGGTCCTGAGTTCAATTCCCGGCAACCACATGGTGGCTCACAACCATCTGTAAAGAGGTCTGGTGCCCTCTTCTGGCCTGCAGGCCATACACACAGACAGAATATTGTATACATAATAAGTAAATAAGTATTTTTTTAAAAAAGCACTGAAATTAGCAGTGTAGGGGAGGGACTCAGATATTGCTGAACTGGTAATTAGCTAATATGCTCTAAGCCCTGGTTAGAGTCCCAACATTACACCTGCAATCCTGTGTGTGTGTGTGTATGCATGTGTATATTCATGTATGTGATATATATATATGTATATGTGTATACATACATATACATATATCACATGTAAGATGTCAACAGTCCAGTATGCAGTGAGTAAGGGTTATAGGTTATTAGAAATGAAATCAGAGATAGTCTTAAGATCATCTCTGGTTTTATGTTTGGGAAAGTATGGCTGAATTATGAATATTGTACATATTTATGGTGAGATAATTTATTTTTCATTTCCAAGTTAAAAGATGGATCATCAGCTAAAGGTAGCTACTTTTATGGCTAACATTCTGAGGTAAGCCCTTCGAGAACTACATGATGGAAGAAGGAAACGAAATCCCCAAAATTATCCTCAAACTTTCACATGCATAACTTAGCAGACATGTATTCAAAGATGGGCAAATACACACACACACACCAAAAAAAAAAAAACAAACAAGTAAATAAATAATAGATAAATAAAGGTTTTTAAACTTTCTTGAAATTGAAATTTCTTTTAAATACTTCTAAGTGTAGACTGCAGGACTGACAGCAGCCCTCATATTCAGAAATCACAGAGTCACCAGCTGTGCTATGGACAACGCTATCGCAGTTGACACCTGACTTCATGCTCACTCAATTTTGATGTAATTCAGAACCGGGAATTGGTGAGCACATAGTTTGCCTTAGAAAGCCTATCCATTTTTTGAAGTCACCCTTTTTATTCCAAAACACATTTACTGTTTGGCTAGCAAAGAAAGCGTTTGCTGGGACAACCACAGGAGCTCCGAGGGTCTGCCTATTAGCTGTAATGTGTGTGGAGGGGCATCTTCAATACTGGAGAGAAAGGACTGGGTAATTATCAGTCAGGGAGTGGTCCTTCATGCTAAGTGCTCAAGCTGCGACTGGAAGGTTCAGAACATGCCTACTTCGTCTGTATGAATGCCCACGGTAACTGCTCCACGCTGGTTCATATTCAGGAGGTTAAGAAACTGAGGTGGGGTTTTCTCCCATTCCTACTCCAAATAAAAGGAAAATGTGATTTTCTTCAGAGATGTTTGAAAAAGTCATCTTAAGCCAAACACCCTGAACTTTCAGTTTTGACTTTCATTTATTTTATTTTTTATTGGTTTTTACAAAGGTTTTTACACTTATTGCTACTTTGTTTCTTTTTTCATGTGTATGCATGGTATGCTTGAATGTGTGTATGTGTGTCTGCATGTGTGTGGAAAGATACATGTTTTACATGTTTGTCTATGCAGGTGTGCAAGTTGAGGACCAAGGCTCTATTCCTTGGGTATCTTGTTCAGTTACTCTCTCCACCTTTTATACGAATGCAGTGTGAGTGAATGCTTTTTCACTAAGTGGAAGAGAAGCTAGAGCATCATGGGATGAGCACATAAGCTGAAGGAAAAGTTGAATCTGTTGCTCATTCCTTTAAGCTTAGTAGGCCTCTCACCTCATGTTCTAAGCAAAACTGTTGATTTTCACCACATACCTGCCCAACTCGCGAGACTCTGTGATGCCCCTCACCCCAGGTTCCAGAGAACTTGAGAATTCAGCATTCAGTAAAAGTTTATATTGATTTATTTTTCCTACTTGAGATGGAAGCAAAAACTTAAGCCAAGCCGAGTCTCCCAGTTCCATGAGAATGAATATTTATCATCTACAAAGTCCAAATGTCATAAATCGTCTGGAAGCCACACAGCTGTTGAAAAGTCCCTGTATGTCTTGGTGCCGGGGGCCACATGTGAAATGCGCCATACTTCCTCATGTACTGAGATTGTCTTTGTACCGTTTCGTCCTCTGTTCCCTATGCACCAGTAACTACCTGTCTGCTTCCCAGCCTTCCCAGGCATGGTATCCGGGCCTGAGGATTCAGATTCACTGTCTCCATCTTTCAAAGGCCTTCCTGAACACCTCCTAAGACAGCGTGTCCCCTATGCCTCTGATGCAGCTTCTGTCTTCTTCCTCGCTGGCTTTCACCGATCTCTTCTTTCCCTTTCACCCAGCATTCTCCTTGTGAAAAATAAAAATTGAGTAAATGATGTCATTTAAGGGCCAATCAAAGCCTTCTGAGACCTGAAGCATGGGTCCCCTGATAGGTTCCTAGGAAAAATTCAGAGGAAAGAAAGACTTGAGAGGGGAATGGAAGAAGGGAGGAGACACTGAAAACACTGTATCTGCAGTGAACCTGGAGCCCTGAGCTGCAGGAGAGGAACTGGGGTCTGAAAGAACTAGCAGTTTAAGTTCAGAGGCAGGGAACAGTGGTGCTTTAGTTGAACACGCTTTCACTGATCTTTAACATACGAAATGGAGGCTTTCTAAGGCATCATTACCAGTCTCTCTTTTATGCTATTCCAGGAACTGGTGGTTGGTCCCCAGCAGATTCCAATGCCCAACAGTGGCTCCAGATGGACCTGGGCAGCAGAGTGGAGATTACAGCAGTGGCCACGCAGGGAAGATACGGGAGCTCTGACTGGGTGACAAGCTATCGCCTGATGTTCAGCGACACAGGGCACAACTGGCAACAGTACAAGCAAGAAGACAACATATGGGTAGGAAATGCTTTCGTCTTCTAGTGCACAAAGATGAGATGTGCTAATGCTAACCAGTGTTTCTGGCAGCTTGCTGCATCCAGACTCTGGAGGCTTGATCACTATCCTGTACCCATTCAGAAATAATTAAATTACGTCCAGCCCTGGTTCCAGTGTAACACTCTCCCAAGGGAAATCAGAGTGTCAGCTGGAGAGAGTTCAGTGTGCTCCTCTCGTTCTTTTGATTTCGAGAGCTTTGTGACAGAATCTGTTGACATCTATAAGAGTAGGGATACACGCTGACAAAATCTGAGTGTCAGTAAGACTGTGTCATTGGCTGTCTTCTTTTCTTTGGCTCATGGTACTGTGGGAAAAATGCACCAATGACAGCAATGAAACTGAGAAAGGGTTTATTTTGACTTACAGTTCAAATTTACTATCCATCATAGCAGGGATGTAAGTCATGGTACCAGGAGCTCGAGGGGCCTGGTCATGTGGCAGCCATAACCAGAAAGAGAAACAAAGGCTTTGCTGGTACTCGGCTCACTTTCTCCACTGCAGTGCAGTTCAGGCTCCTAGCCAGGGAATGCTGCCACCCACAATGGGAAGATATCCCCATGCCAATTTGCACCATCCAGATAGTTCCCTACAGACGTGCTCAGAGGCTCATCTCTCAGCTGGCTCTAGATTCTGTCAAATCGACAATTAACACTTACCATCATATCGGTTAAAAGGTTATATCTACTTGTTTTTTTAAATGTATCAGACACTTTATATAACTTGCCGAAATAACTGAACTGTCACTTGTTCAAGATTGCTAAGTGTGGAATTTGGTTTGAGGAATCTGTACTTTTGTCTCACTGTGTTGAACAGTCACCACTCAAGGTTCTGAAAAAAATTCAAATATAGGAAAAATGGCAAAGTTTAGATTTATCCTGGCACTGTAATTATCAGTTTGGGAGTAACACATCTGCTCTAAGTTACAAAACAGAGTTTTCTTTCCTGCTGCAGCCCACACTGTGAGACCTTCATGTCAACAAAAGCTTGCCCTAAAATCATTAGGAAAAGAAAGCAGGGAAAGAGGCACAGGGTTATACTACCTGGATAGGTTATGTTTCCTGTCTCTAGAGACTGGAGTTTGAGGCTTAGGAAGATGGTTTGGTAGGCACAGTGCTTACCATCAAAGGGTGGAGTTAAGATACCCAGAACCCACAAAAAAGCCATGTAGATGTGATGGCATTTTTAAGAGTTCCCAAAAGCACGCTGGCTAGCCAGACTTGCCTGAAAGACAATATACACTGCCTAAATAGATAAAGAATGACAGAGAAATATACTGAAAGTCAGCCTCGGACCTCTGCACATACAGGCACACATGCATGAACATGCATGCATACATAAACATATATATACATATGAAAAAAGTCATGCTTTGTATAAAATAGAATGCAAACAAATGCTTCTTTTACTTTAGAAGAAAATCATCACCATTTTTCTAAAGTACCATTAAATGTGAAGACACAGTGAAAGCTAATGTGTTCTTGCCCTCACAGAACCTCCTTGTCTGCAGCCCTGACTTCAGTTACTCCATCCTCCAATGTCAGCCCAACCTTGTTGAAAAGAATGTGTTTTGCCTGCATTAGTATTTGTTGCCTATCCTACTCCCTGGGTCTCTAATTGAGGCTTGGGATAAAGTAAGCATTCTGATTAGTTACTAAACAGAATATTGAACATCAGTGGGTCTCTTATGATATCAGTTGCAATATTCTTACAGGGCAAGGCTTTTCATTTTCAAAATTCTCTTCGTAGGCTCTTCTATTTTGTTTCTCAATATTGAAGTTCACATCAATTTTTGCAGATTTGTGCTTGGTTTGCTGTTGGGTTTGGAGTGAGGAATAAGCAGTCCTTCTATCCGGGGAACTATTTCAAATTTTTATGTTTACTTTCAAAGGGAAGATAGATGTGGGATTATTTATTTTCTTGGGGTTTTCAATCAAAACAGGTTGTTTTCAGACGAAGTTGCAGTTTTGAGTCATTTTGTTTCCATCTTTAAAAAAGATCCAAGTTCCATTTTCTTCAGATCGTAAGCGGCCTTCTCTCAGCCTCCCTGGGCGTCAAGATGCTTTCAAGGCTGGCATCTCTCTGTGTCTGGGAACAGCTTGTGCAGGGCTCTTAGCCTTGCTTGAGATGTTGACTCACTTGAGTTTCAAGTGCTTCTAATTTCTTTCAAGGCAAGCACCTCTCTCTTCTGCCTCCATGGAGAACTAAGCCTTGACACACTGGGCTAATTTTGGGTGTTTAGTAAAAGAACTCTGGAATCACCTTGTCTCTTAGAGTTGCAGTGTGGAGAGCCAAGATTGTTGCCACCATATCCCATCATCCTCAACAGCCCAACACTGTCCAGGTACCATTAGCATCATTACTCAAAATTATGTTTTACTTCTGAATATTCTTGAGTGCAAAATTATGGTCTATTTCTCCTTTCTTGCTTTTTTTTATGGTCTGTTTCTCCTTTCTTGCCTTTTTTTTTATTTTCACAGTTTTTATTTTTCTTCCTTTCTCACTAGAAATGAGAATCTTGTCAGACTTACTCTGGAAGAATAATATTAAACCCCACTGTTTAATTCACACAATGCTAAATATAAAAGTAAGAAATCATGAACTTTACCTAACTGTACCTGTGTGAGGCAAATAGTGTCTAAACTCTTGAAATGGTCTAGGAAAGTCTGTCAAACTGGTGTTTTACAAACATTTCACAAAATATGCACAGTCTCCTTTTCAGCTAATATGGGAACTTGCATCAAAATATGCTGTGGTTCACTCGACCGCCTTGGGCAGGAGAAATGGCATAGGGAGTGGAATGTTTGCCACACAGCTGTGAGAGTCTGAGTTCCATTCTCCAGTGTGTATATTTTTTTTTTTAAAAAAGAAAAAGTGTGCATAGTGACACATACATCTAACCCTGTGAAGTTAGAGATGAGTGATCTCTTGGGCTTGCTGGCCAGATAGTCTAGCCAAATTGGTGAGTTTCAGGTTTAGTTAGAAAATCTGACTCAAAAAAAAATGTAGAGAGACTAAGGAAGATATGCAGTGTTGATTTCTCAACACACAAGCATAAATATGCATGCAAGCACACACATATATACATACAATAGATGCCTTAGTTTTTTATCCTTAGTTTTTATTTTTAATTTCACTTTAGGATCATAGCTTCAGAGAATGAAATGGACAAAACAAGAGAATTTTTTAATACAACTGTCTGAATAGCTCATTTAGCTTCCCATATTACTCAGATATGTAAACCCATCAGTAATAAATATCAACTTCAAGGATGCTGGCTGAGCGCCTCTATTAAGGATTTCTTTCTTTTTGTATGTGTATGTGATGTATGAATATGTGTACATGCCTACTGACATGAATGCTGACTCACATGTGTGTTGAAATTTTGTTAATATTCCCATGTCTGTACATGTGTACTATTATGTATAGAATCCCATGGATGGTATTGAGGACAACTTCATTGATCATTCTCCTTCATACATTAAGGCAGGATCTCTCACTGAACTCAGAGCTCATCTTTAAATTCTAACTAGCTAGCCAGTTTGCTCTAATGAGCACCTGTCTTTACCTCTTGAGCACTGGGTTACACACAGAATGTCATACCCACTGAGCTTTTGCAGTAAATTCCTGGGATTCAAACTCTGGTCCTCATGCTTATAGAGCAACCATGGTCCATGCTGAGTCATCTCTTCAACACTCTGATTATTTGAGGGGTTGCTGGGGATGGAACTCATGTCCTGAGACATGCCAGGCAAGTTCCTTCCTAACAGTTAAATCCTCAGCCTCATGTGGCTATTTGCAGAGTCTTGAAGTTGGATATACTTCAGTTTATAATGGTTTTTTAAAAATGTATTCCAAACAATACTGATGAGAAAACCTTGTTAGCCAATTATCTTTAAGAGGTGGATCCAAGTTAAGGCGTGACTTTCTGGGACCAGGAGTAAAATGGGTGCATGGCCCAGGTGCACTCTCTCTGTGATTCCCACGGGGCACAGCTGAGCTTGGACTTCTTGTTCCTGTTTGTGAGTTTTCCCCTTATGATAAATAAGCATATAATTGTTTTATCCTTTAGTTAGCCTGATTGTTTCCTGAATTGAGCTAATTCCTACAGTTGGCATACAACATGCGGCTAGAGTCTATGGCGGCTCTGGCCAGCAGCAGTCAGACTCTATGCCGCTATTCATTAAGAGTATAGGATTCCTGTGCAGCAGTGCCCCTGAGTAGCCACTAGCTAAGGGCCTTTATATTTCCTCATTAAATGCCTCAGAGCCATGCAATCACAGAGGGCCAAGGTGCCTGAGGACTTGAAGCCACTCTGTGCTGGGTATTTCCGCACCGCAAAAACTCAGGCGAGTCAGGAGAGATGCAGGTTCCCCAGGATGTCTCTGTTTGGCATTGCCACCTTGCTATTCTAGTGCTCGTGTGGCCACTGACCAGTCAGGGTCCTCTACGGAGCATACAGTCTGTGATTTACACTACATAACTGTTTTTAATCTGAGCATATCTTTTAGCATTTAACACTAAAATCAGATTCAAACCAGCCAGTTGGCTCCAAGTGAGCCACAGCACCTAATGGTTATTGCACCTATTCAGCTCAAATTTAACTATAGGTAAGATTTATAATTTGAAATATAAATTATAAATTTATAATTTATAGGGAAAATTATGGACAATTTAACCATCCAGTAATTCAATAGCCATTTTACTTACACCATGTACGATGTTATGCAAAGTTTATATGATTTTCCTCCTATACCCCTCTATTTGATTCTAGGGATTAGCTTTGTTCTTTTCATTTTATCCCAAAAAACATGGTTTGATAATAGGGCCAAGAATGAGGCACTTTTACAAATGATACCGTCTTTACAGACTGACAATGATCAATTAAAAAGAAAATTCAATGCTCTGGAGAAGGATACAATCAATTTGACAAACCAAACCCAGTCAAATGAGATACTTTTTGAAAGGATACAGTCTTTATAGACTGATAATGATCAATTAAGAGAAAAATCCAGCATTCTGGGAAGGATCAGCCAATTTGACAAACAAAACCCATTCAGTGAGAGAGGGTGCTAAGACATTGTCTGAGATAATTCATACTGTTAAATGTATTAATCGGACTCTGTTGAAGGGTTGTGATAGATTGAGTGGTAGAATGCCTCTCCAGGAAGGTAATATGCATGTTATAGAAATAATGTCCAAGGATGAGACATTATCTCTACTGGACAGACTTCATACCTTGAAATCTTTAATGAGGGCATTAAAACAGAACACTGGACAGGAGATCCAGACTTTACAAAAGGCAATGATAAAAAGATTTAAAAATATTGAGAAATTTATCAAATTTGTTGACCAGGGACAAAAGGTACAAGGACAAACATCAGTACGTACCAAACTCAGGGATAGCTTACCCAGAGTTTTACCTGCTTTTTCAGTGATATCATTAGAAAGAGCATCTGACACCAAATACCCTAAGATAGTCAAAGAATATACATGGGAACCATACAAGGAAATTAAACAAGCAATTGTAGATTATGAAATACATTTGTCCTTCATTAGGGAAATGGTCAAAACGTGGGCTTCAAACAACAAAACAATGTTACAAGACTGGATTTAGTTAATCTCAGCAGTCCTATAAAATAGACTGCAGTTGCTTTGGAAGTATTACTGGAGAGAAGAAGTGAAAATTTTAGAGCAACGGGGGAAATAAAAAGAATTTGAGATTTCCCAAAATCAAATTATGAGTGAGGGACTTTACTCTGATCCTCAGAATCAGGTTCTTTAAAATGAACAAACCTTGTCCCTATGTAGCAAAGCAGCTTTAAATACTTGGGACAGGATTCAAAAACCAGGAAAGAGAGTTAAATCATATATTAGGGTTAAACAGGGTCAGAGAAAACCTTTTAGTGACTTTTTACAAAGATTAACTAAGGCTGTACAAATAGGGGTAACAGACCCAGAAGTTAGATGAGTACTAATTCAATCTTTGGCTTTTGAGAATGCCAACTTAGAATACAAAAAGGTCAGATCAGCACCAATGGAGGAATGGATTTTTGCATACAATAAATGTTGAGATACTTGATTATAATACTAAAGCTTGGGTAGGAGAAGCAATTTCCTATGGTATGAGGAAAAATCAAAATACCAAATATTTTAGTTGTGGTAAATTAGGACATCTAAAAAGAAATTGTCAAAATAAAATTCCTAGGAATAATGTCTCCTCTAAAAATGGCAAAAATAGGAGGACTTAGCCTTTAGGTATATGTAGGAGGTGTGGCAAAGGCTGACATTGGACCAACAAAAACCAAACAAGGCAATCCAATACCACCAAAAAACTCTTTGGGGGAGCCTCTCATAGGCCCCCATGACAAACATGGTCCAATCATTCCCAGTTACTGTGGAGAACGTGTTGCACCAAAAAATTTAAAAATCCAGAGCATTCTATAAAAGACCATATTTTTCTGGATGATGAAATCAATGTGGAGGACAAATCAAACACTCCAATAGGACATAGGAAAGGTATATTTTGGCAGACTTCTATAAATGTTAAAGACCAAAACTAAGAATGTATATAAATGACATTTTTATTAAAGGCTTATTAGACATGGGTAAAGATCTAAGTATCATTACTCCAGAATCTTGGCACCCAAATTGGCCTCATCAAGAGTTAGATGTTTGAAGAAATAAAATAAGTTTTGCCTAAATGGGGATTACAAATTGCTCCTAAAAAATTCAAAGAGAAGATTCTGTTAATTACAAAGGTTACAAAATAGGTTTATAAAAAATAAAAAAAAAACACAATGCACAAATTAGGAGAGACCATTTGCAGATTCTTAATGACTTTCAAAGATTATTAGGAGACATTTCTAGTCTCTGATCAACTGTTGGGATAACATCTGATCTAATAATTCATTTAAATAAAACCTTAGATGTTCATAAAAACTTAAATAGTCCAAGGTCCTCCCCCCTCTGTCCATGTCTAGGAAGGTAAACATCCAAACTGGCTAGGCTCCCACAAAGCCAGAACATGAAGTAGGAACAAAACCCCATGCCATTGTCCTTGGCTTCTCATCAGCCCTCATTGTCCACCATGTTCAGAGAGTCCGGTTTTATCCCATGCTTTTTCAGTCACAGTCCAGCTGGCCTTGGTTAGCTCCCAATAGATCAGCCCCACTGTCTCGGTGGATGGACTGGAGAGGGAGGGGGAGAGGAGTGGGGGGAGGAGGAGAAGGCTGGGAGGAGGCGGAAACTTTTTTTTTCTTTTTTTCAATAAAAAATTAAAAAAAAAACAAAAAAATTAAACTAAGTGTGGTAACCCAAACCCAGAAAAATAAAAAAAAAAAATTAAACTAAGTGTGGTAACCCAAACCCAGAAAAATAAAAATAAAAAAAAAACTTAAATAGTCCCAAAAAAATCAACAGCTAAAGCATGAAAAAAAAATTTAAAAATCTCTTGCCTGTAAAAATGGTCTGTCAGTTAAGGTACGCCTTAGTCAAAGTTGGTTGCTTCAATGTTGCAAATGAGACTTTGGGTGATTGCTCAGGTAACCAATTGTCTCTGTCATATACTGCTCACTTTGGAAGCTGCTTGATTGCACTTCCTGCCTACTCAAGCAATATTATCTCCCTTCACAGTCCTTCAATGGGGTTGAAGATTAGATAGTTGTAGTTACCTTCCTCTCATGATTTAGCCAAGCTTATTTCCGATATAAGATTTAGACTCTTTGAAATAGAATATTTATTAAAACATTTATCATGTGTTCCTTGCTTAATATTACTTATGTTCTTTGTAGTTTTATACTTAATATCTGTTCCTACTTTACATAGCTTTATATTGGGTTTGGATCATTCTTGTTTAGAGAAAAGGGGGAGGTGATGGGGAAACCTTGTTAGCCAATTCTCTTTAAGAGGTGGAACCAAGTTAAGGCGTGGCTTTCTGGAGTAAAAGAGGTGCTCGGCCAAGGTGTTCACTCTCTGTGATTTCCAAGGGGCAGAGCTGAGTTTGGACTTCTCGTTCCTGTTCCATGAGTTTTCCCCTTATAATAAATAAAAATATAATTGTTTTATTCTTTAGCTAGCCTGGTTATTTCCCAAATAGGGTTAATTTCTACACAATACAAACAGCACACTCAGCGCGGAACATCAATTTACCCAAGAGAATTCTATTATTTCAAGTTCACTTCAGGATAAGATCCTTTAAAAGACACCTTTGCAATAGACAGGAGAAAATCTCCGTGCACTAAAAATCCAATTTGTAGAGTTTCTGCTCTGGCACTGAGTGGAACATTCATGAATGAGGGCACTGAGCAGCCACTTAGCAATGCCTAGCAATTTATTAACAAGCTGAGCTCCTGGCCACTAAATGATCAGGCGTGAAGGTGTCTCAGGGACAGACTTGCAACAATTTTCAGAATCCTAGTGCATCTGAAGTCTCCCTACTTTGAGTTTGTAGGCATTTTAGAGAAATGTAAAGATTCAAATTCTAACTCTAACAGCAGCCTGAGCCAATATGATTTCCTTTGTATGTGTTGGTGGGGTGTATGGAAAAGTTGATGACAAGCTGCAGAAGTCTGTTCTCTTTCATGCTGTGTGTTGCAGAGATAGACCCCAAGTCATTAGACTAGAGGAAAGAACCTTTATCTGCTGAGCCATCTCCCCAGCTCCACATTTAGGTCTTTACTGAGGTATGGTAAGACTTTGCAGCCTGCTTTCACACAGACATCAGAAACTTACAAAACCTGTCTCTGAAAACCAACCCATGGCCTTCCTACTTGGAAATGTCCTAGCCACCTAAAGTCTTTGATGACACCATGTGTTCACTAAGAAAGCACAAAACAAGAAACTGGTCAACTGCTGTGAGTTCTGGTGTTTACACCTTCTCTTCCTCCCAATCACTTGCTTTCACTTTCAAATGCATTTCTCACATTGCCAATGCCTGTGCCTCTTTGTGATAATTTGTCCCATTGGTCTTTTGCAAATAATGCTCCAAGAAGCAACTTTCAGGTGCAAATTTCAAGCAAGCATTTGCTGCTGGCAGCTTCTTCTGTTGGGATCCAGCAGACTATAGCTCATCCTATTTGACTGACCTTTCTATGCACGTCTTCCTGAACTCCATCTAGTCTGTCCTCTATGAAGGGACACCCTTCATTTGATACAGGTCAGTTTTTCTAAGAGGATAGAGATCTCACCATCCTTTATGTGATAACATAAAGACTCTTGAAAGATGCGAAGGGCAGGGACAAGTTTCCTGAGAAAAAAGAGAAACTTGAAGAGTCATGTCTGTGAGAAAACAAGGAATTTTGCAAGGCTGCAAGGCCATCCGTACCTATGCAACTGATAATCTAAACTCAAATGACAGCATCCAAGAGTTCAAAGTGGCTTCCTATGGGTATCTTACTTCAGAACAACACACACTTGTGTGGCAGATTGATGGAGGAAGGTCATTGGTTAAATAAACTGCCTTGGCCCTAATAGGTAAGAACATAGGTGGGTGGAGTAAACAGAACAGAATGCTAGGAGGAAGAGGAAGTGAGCTCAGACTGGATAGCTCCCCTCTCTGGGGCAGATGCCTCAGACAGAAGCCATGCTCCCCTCTCCCGGGCAGACACACGCTATGAAGCAAGCTGCCAGCTCAGATATGCTGAATCTTTCCTGGTAAGACCGGTGCTACACAGTTTATTAGAGATGGGTTGATTGGGATATCAGAATTAGCCAGTAAGGGCTAGAGCTGATGGGCCAAGCAGTGTTTAAAAGAATACAGTGTCCGTGTAATTATTTTGGGGCATAAGCTAGCAGGCGGCCGGGGTGCTGGGGACGCAGCCCCACCGCTACTACTACTACAGCAGATATTCTTCAGCTAGAACTCCATGCAACTGGGCCCTCTGCTAATAATAGGAGCATGTCATTTTACCTTTTATTAAAGCCTATTTGGTTGCTTCAATATATAGAAGAAATTGAAATTTCAAAAGGTCAAGGGAGCTGGGCTGTATCACATGTAATAAGGAGATGGAAGCAGTTTACATACTCAACTCTACCTCTCAATGATGTCAAAACTCATAAGGCCCTAGGTAATACAGTAGCCTAAGGACTGGTATTTAGGACCCGAGGATGAAGGAGATGAAACAGCTTCCACCAAGATTTCAGAACAAAATACTGAGCTAAATCACAGTGGAATCTCCATCCTCCTTGAAGAAACCCACTATGGAGTATTTCAGGGTTTTGTGGGAAGATGTGTAATGAACACAGAAATGCTTAATTGCTTCCCACTCTGCTTCATGACAGCAGCTACAAAGTGAAGAACAGGCTGTTGTTCCTACATCCATGTACCTGTGAGGAATTATATTCCCTCAAACTATAAACCAGAGTAAACTATTCTTCCTTAAGTTGCTTCCTGTCAGATATTTTGTAACAACAACCAGAAAATCAACGGATCCAATAGCTCTTTATTTTTCTCCAACTATCTTGCAGTTTCTCCAGGTTCATTTTGCATTTCACTTTTCCTAAGACCATGCAGCCTTTTATAAAACACATGAGCTATGAAGTACTTGACAGTGGGATCCCTCTGCCTGTGTGGTGTATTGCTCTGCGGTTTCTGTAGCATTCTGGAGTCTGTTTGCTCATAAAAGGTTTGCACTGGTTGCCCAGCACTCTCCTTACTCCGAGGTCAATTGAAACAACGGATTGCGCATTTCAGTCATCAGTTCCCCAATTTCATCCTTGAGCAGCTCCCAAATTTTCTGGGAGATGCTCTCCTATCTTCTTGATTTACACACATTTATTCTGCCAATTTTGCCTAGCATGTCCTGAGTATTGATCACTGTTTGATATACTATTTTAAGCCTACCAATTTCAGAAAACAATCTGAGAGAAAGAAGCTCATTACTATCAACATATATCTTTTAAGCTCTCATTATATGCCTAGCACAAGGCTAGATACATGAATAGAGATTTAAAGATGCAGTCTCTTCCACTCCTGGATGTCCACAACCATTAAGAGACTAAAACATGGCTCCTCTGTAACATGGCCTAGGCTCTTATTTGAGTGGATGTGTGTATGTATTTGAGACAAGAATATGACTCCTCTGTAACATGGCCCCTGCTCTTATTTGAGTGTGTGCACGTGCTACACACATCTGTGCATTTAGGAAATGAAGGCAGATGTTGTGTACTTTGCTCTGCCACTTTCTTACTTAGTCCCCTGGAACAGATCCTCTCAGTGAAACTGGAACTAGGCTGCCAGTCAGCAAGCCTCGGTGATCCTTCTGCCTGATCACTGACAGGTGTTTATTTTAATTGGAGTTCGAGGGGTTCATTCTTAGAGCATCATGCTTGTCTAGCATCATTGCCACACTTCTTTCTTTAACGTCTTTAAATTAAAGTAAAGGACTAGACAAAATAGCATACCATCAAAGACATTTGCTGGGCATTTTGTGGTCTGAAACTCATGGTGTGGGCCTGGCTGTCAGGGAGCTCACTATGACTGGCTGCCTCAGACTCCAGAGTGCTAGGATTAAAGGAATGGGCTACCATGCTTGGCAACTGCCAGGATTTTAAAGCTATGCTTTTGTAATTTGTTTTCTCATACATGTATACATAGAAGTGCAAATTATGGGTATTAATTTTTGAATTGAACTTTATTTAAAAGTCAAAGAGGATGAGGAATAAATAACAATAAAAGTGTTTGAAAAGACCCTAAGGAATTATATTATTTTATGTTTATTAAAATTACATATAGCGTATGTTTGTGTGTATTAATTGAAGTTATGCTACTTGGAAAGACAGTACAATCCCCCCCCCACCACACACACACACACACAAAATCCATTATTTATTTAACAAAAGTCTCAGTGCAATCAGACATGGGAAAACTTTTGAGTTGTTGGTCAGGGGAGTTCAAGAGACCTCCAAACAATATAGGCTATTGCTCTTGTCCTTGGTACTAGAAAAACAAAGTCCAGCCATCCTGTTGACGATACCACACACTGTGGACCCAGGACTTGAAGGAATCGGTCTGGATCTTAGCTGGAAGCCTCCTTCCTGAGGATTAACTCTAACAGTGTTGAGAGGAACCATGAGGGTTGCCATGGAAGAGAAATGATCAGTATTCCTTCTCAGTTCTAATGCCTGCATATGCAACAGTGATGGAGCTTTTCCTACAGGTGTGAGAGTGCTATTCATAGCCTGGGACTAATCAACAGCTACCTGCACTTCTACTTAAGGCCTGATCAATAGGAAGGGATTCATGTCTGCTACTGACAAGCTAGCCAACTACTCAAGGCTGGAGAGACCATGGAGCCAATAGGAAAACAGCCTACAGTCACTTCCTAACCAGTACAATCTCTGACTGCATTCTAAATACCCACAGATAAGTGCAGCGCTCTCATCAAAGAAACAACTTCTTCTTTTTTTGAACCAGTGACTGGTCAAAATGCAGATCATCTTACCACAGTATGCCTGCCCCAATTAATACATTTGTAATACAACCCAATAATGCCTAAGGTTCAAGGAACATTGCAGATGAGTTGGTAAAAATGTTGTTAAGAGCCAAAGAACCAGGACACCTGCTGTGAGGTGGTCTCCTCTAAAAAGAGCAAGAAAAATAAAAAAGTATGTGTGGTGGGGTTAGTGGTAAGGAATGGATCTGGGAGGAGTTGGGGCAATGATGAAGGTGAATATAATCAAGACACATTCTATGAAATTCTCAAATAATTAGTACACAATGAATACATAAATACATATACGTGAATATTTGTTTCAATAAAATTCCCAATGAACTAATACAGGCTGTGCTTTTCATTCTTTTTTTTTCAGTAATTATGTTGACTTTATTATCAGAAAATGCATTCATTGATCTGAAGTCCAGATTCTAAATAATGAGCAACATTAGAAAGATAAAAGGAATTCCCTTCATTTCTTGTCCTTTATTTTTTTAATTTTATTTTTATTTATTTATTTATTTATAAAAGATTTCTGTCTCTTCCCCGCCACCGCCTCCCATTTCCCTCCCCCTCCCCCAATCAAGTCCCAATCCTGTAAGCCCCAAGAGCAATCAGGGTTCCCTGCCCTGTGGGAAGTCCAAGGACCTCCCACCTCCATCCAGGTCTAGTAAGGTAAGCATCCAAACTGCCTAGGCTCCACAAAGCCAGTACGTGCAGTAGGATCAAAAACCCATTGCCATTGTTATGATAAAGGTCTTGGAGAGATTAGGGATACAAGGGTCATACCTAAATATAATAAAAGCTATTTACAGCAAGCCGACAGCTAACATTAAATTGAACGGAGAAGAACTCAAAGCCATCCCACTAAAATCAGGAACACGACAAGGATGTCCACTCTCTCCCTACCTCTTCAATATAGTGCTTGAAGTTCTAGCAATAACAATAAGACAACACAAGGGGATCAAGGGGATTCACATTGGAAAGGAAGAAGTTAAGCTTTCATTATTTGCAGATGATATGACAGTATACACAAGCGACCCCAAAAAATCTACCAAAGAACTCCTACAGCTGATAAACACCTTTAGTAATGTGGCAGGATACAAGATCAACTCCAAAAAATCAGTTGCCTTTTTTTATTTTTTTTAAGAAGTCAATGAAGAACTGTGTACACTCAGACTGTCAATTTAACAGAGACCACGAATGCACAAATCAGTCACCGCCATGCAGCAGGTTGGGTCCCAGCTGTGCCACTGGACAGAAATGTAATTTGATCTCCCTGAGCACATTCTTGCCAGCTGTTTTGCAGATATAGATGTACCTGCTTTCTGACCCCTAAGATCCATTCCTCCACACTTCCTCCTCAGACACTTTGTCTTACAACTTGCCTTGCTTGTGGGAAGGCAGTACATGGGAATGAAGTCCTATCTTCACGTAGATCTAGCTTTACCAAGGGTAGACTTCGGAAGCTCGGTGTTTGCTTTCCTTGAGATGCCCTAGTGGCTGCCTATGGCTTTTGCTGACCTGAGATGCTCCTAAAGCTAAAGGGACACTGCTGAAAAGGGAAGAAGGTACAAGCGGCCAAACCAACAGCTGGTGCTTGCTCCAGCTTCGGCAGCCTTCTCTCTAGTCCTCTGCTTCATACACAGTCTTTACACTTCCTGGCGAATGCCCATCTGTTTCCTTATTTAATGTGAGAAATTACTGTGATGTTTCAGGGCTCTTCCCTGCGAGTGGTCTAGCCTCTTCAGGAAGCTAATGCTTTCCCGCATTTACACAGGTGGCATTTAAACACATTCCACAGACAGGGAGTCGACACGCAGTCTTCAGGATTAATATTCACATGGGCACTTCCCATGAAGGAGCAGATGACTGCAGTCCCCACCCTTGTCTCATCTGTAGTAGGACAGGCCCCAGCAGTTCATATAAACGGACTGGGTTGATCTGTTTAAAATTAATTCTTCTAAATCTACTGCTATGAAATTAATCTTCTTGTCGAAGTATTCCATGTTTCTCAGGATGTTCGGCTCATAATTGTATTTTCAGTACATATAAACCAATTAGGCTCTGAAAACTTTCTCCTTAAAATAGATCAGAATTAATATTTCAATTTATCATAGTTTTTGCTTCTTTAAATTTATTGAGTTGTATTAAGTACATTGTCTGAGAGAGGGAGTTATTTTCAATTGTCTTCTTGTTACTGAGTTTTTCTTTCTTCCTTTTTTCCTTTCTTCTCTCTTTCTTTCTTTTTTGTTTACGTGTGTCTGTGTGTGTGCTGGTATGGTATGCACTTATGTGTGCATGCATTTGACAGACCTCAAATTTAGATGTCCTTCCTCTAGATATTTTTAGAGACCTGTTTTGTCAGAAATCTGGATCTCTTGAATCCGGCCGACAAGCAGACCTCAGGAATCCACTTGTCTCTACCTACCCAGTGCACACACCACACCCTACTTCTCACTGGGCTCTGGGCTTGGACTCAGATACTCATTTTGCATACCAAGCACTTTACCATCTGAGCCCCAGTACTGAGCTTTTGACTACTACATGTGTAATTAGTGTTTCTTCTTTAAGCTGTTGTTTTCTTCTATATTTTGCCTCTGCTTTGAAGTTTAAAATAATCTGTGGCTCTGATAGATAACTAAATCCCTAGGAGGCTTAGCTTCCTCCCTTGAAAAGCGAGTGTAATGGGGATGCTGACCTCATATGACCTGTAAAAGGGAGTTTCAAAAAATGAGCATGCCTCAAAATGTCCCACAGGGCTTGTTAAGGCGCAGTGTGCTGAGCTCTGATTGTAGAACATCTGACCCGATAGGTCAGAGTTGGGTTAAGAATTTACATTTCTAAAACAATATCAAGCGATTGTGGGCAGCTGGTTGCGACCTCCCTTTGTGAAGCCTGAAGTAAACTCTAAGTGGATGCTTGCACTTGATGAGTTTTGCTCAGAGCTAAGAGTGAAAACCACGATTGTTATTAAGGCAGGTAAAGGGCGTCCTCTTGGTAGAGGAGCCCAGCGGACACCAACTCTCAGTTTCTTTAATTTCCGTTTTGTACACAAAAGAAAGAAGAAGCCTAAGATATCAGCACTTTTCGAGTAAACTGAAAGCTCAATGGGAAAGGTAAGCTCTCCTTGGGTTATGGGCAGAGTTGCCCAGCAAGCTCATTAAAGACAATTAGCTCAGAGGCCTTGCAGCAGACAGAGGAGCTGTAGGAAGAGCCTGGGGGAGTTGCTGACGCCTAAAGAAAAGGACTCGAGGCCAAAGTCTGAAGCCCCAGGTGTCTACTTGGCTTGTACTCAAATGGAAAGCTTCCAGGCCTGAAAAGGGCTCCTGGAAACAAAGACTCTCTCCAGCTTTTAAAAAAGAAAAGGAGTTCAAAGGAAATTCATCTTCAATGTGATTACTAAACTCATTATCACAATAGCAGTCAGTATTAAGGAGAAAAATGCGATGTAAAAACCACAAGACACTATTGCTGTTAAGGAGGGCTTTGCTGTGATAGCCTCAGTGTGGGCTGCAAGCGAAGGGCCATAATGCAAAGGTGATGATGCAGGGTGATAATAAAAGCAGACCAGCCAAACCAGCCAAATAGGGGTGTGTGCAGAGCTGATGTGTTTCATGTCTATGACCAGCTACAATGCTACACATGGAGAAAATCCTTCCCTGGTCTGAGAATCTGCAGATGTGTTCGGTGCCCTTCTGAACCACAGGGAAATTCCAAATGGGGCTTCAACATGTGTTGGGCATCTCCAACTCGCCTTGAAAATAATTATTTCACTATATAACCTGAGATTGTTTCAGAAACTGATCTACAGCCTAGAGACGAAGGTAGTAGGGATTTTTTTTCCCTTTAAAGGTATTACATAGAAGTCCCCAGGGATGAAGCGATTGCTCAGATAAGAGCATGTACTCCTGTCTTTCAGAGACCTGAATTCAGTTCAGCTCCCAGCATGCATGTGTGGTGGATCACAAACACCTGTATTTGCAGTTCCAGCAGATCCAATACCTATGGCCTCTGAAGACATCACACTCATTTACACACACACAAAGCAAACAAGCACATACACACACATGCTAAAAACTAAAATTAAATTTTTAAAAAGGCCCTTAGAATTTTGGTGGAGTTATCAAAGAATCTTGGGTTCCTCGTTTCTTGCCTTATTTGATTATAATTTAGGATATAAGCATATGTAAGTTGTTTAAAAGTAGAATGTGGCCATCCTCTGTGAGTCAGAAGACAAATTCATGGAAAGGGGTACCATGAGGAGCTGTATGAAGATAGAAGATATGTATTTCAGGCTTGTCAATAGATCAAGTGATATGGTAAGTTTTCTCTGGAAGCAATTTTGCCTTTGTAAGGATTTGGCTATAATTTTGTGTTATCTTTCTTCTTTTGTGACAAGTTACAATGACAGAGGGCCAGACTTCTATTAATGAACTGAAAAACTGAGTATGTGGAAGGGACAAGGTCCAAGAAGGCTAGGTTACACACATCAGCATGATGTTCTAGCATCTATGCTAGCTGTGGTCTATCTCAGGTAGGTATGGAAACAGTGAGTACATATTCTTCAGTGCAAGGACCTTCAGCAGGCTTCCCCTAATGTAGCTGTTTCTGGGACATGCTGTTATTTCAGACATTGCATATGAGTCCTGTATGTTTGTGAGGACTAAAGAAGGAAAACATACATGGCTACATGAGTTAAGATGAGCAAGGGCACTTGCTGTGTCAGCACTAATATCTGAGTTCAAATACCAGCACGCATGCAAACTGCCAGATGTGGCCACACACATTTGTAACCCCAGGGCTGTGCAAGGCAGAGATAGTAGGATCACTGAGCTTGCTGGCTGTCAGCTTAGCTCCAGGTTCAATCAGAAACCCCATCTCAAAGGAATAAGGTGGAGAATGACAGAGCAGAGTATCTGATATCCTTCTCTGGTCTCTGCACACATGCAAAGAGAAACATGTACCTGCACATGTTCTGGGTTTGCACATGTGCAGAAGACTAACTGCACATAGCATAAGAGAGGTAGTCCAAGTTTCCTTAGTGAAGAGAAAATAGTGAATTCATGTTTGACAAACCAGCTCTCCTTAGGGCCAGTACTAAGTGCCCTTCTCATTAAGATGGCTTTCCCCACATCTGGAAATACTAAGGTTGTATGCTGGTGCAGGTGTGCATATCAAGTGACTGCACATCCAGAGACTCCTAGGTGAACACCAAACACTCTGCCAAGCTCAGTGCATGGCGGCCTCTCTCCTAGACTGGCCCAGGGAAAGGCAGCCCTGGTGTTCTGCTTTTCCACCCTGTCAAGGATTCTAGTCGCAACTCAGGCATCCTTCGTGCACGTCCTTTGTCCCACATAATGTGTCAGCTTGTCAGTGTTCTCTTTTTTAGATGGATTTGTCACTTAATAATTTCTGAAACAATTAGATGACAATCCAATAAATGGCTTTGTCAGTTCTGTGTAATGCAAAAGTCAAATTATCAAGGAAGAAAATGCAAAATCTTACTTCAAATGACATTGTGAAAAGATTTTAGAAATAAAGTCACTTAAAAATTTTGAGTTCTTTAAACTTGCAAAATTGATGTGAATGCTTAGAACCGATTTTTCTGGAACCTGAAATCTTCAAGATAACTGTATTTAAGTGTACAGATGTGAATGAAAAAATGCTACTTTCAGAATGTGACTTTAGTATTTAAGCCAGAGTTGCTAGATTCTCTTAATACACATAGTGCACACACACACACACACACACACACACTAACATTTCTATTTATTTGAAAATGGAAATATACATCATTAGTCAAAGATGCACTCATTTATATGCATGCATATAAATTAAATGTATTTGTTAATAGAATAAGTCAGCTAATGGTACCTTGACAGATTGGGGCTCAGGTTTGCTGCTAAGTGATCATGGCAAGCAACAGATCTCATGCAAGAGGTTTATTGGGTGCGTAGAGAGCAAACGACCGACCATCTCAGAGTGAGGACATGAGAAAGCTATAGAGACAGACAGACAGAGAGAGAGACCAGGAGACAGAGACAAAAATAAGACACAGAACAAGGGAGATATCTGTGACGGCAGGCCCCCTTTACAGGGTGCACACGCTGCAGGGTGGAAGTGTGCAACTCCTAGCAACAGTGGGAATGCGATGATGACATTGCTGCTGCTGCTGAGTCGCTGAAAGGCAGACTGCCAGAACACCGAATTTACACTTGTGTTTATAGATTTAAATTTATTTACATGTATACAATCATGTATCAAATCAGTATGTTTTAGATAGATAGATAGATAGATAGATAGATAGATAGATAGATAGATAGATAGATGAATTTTAATGTGCTACACTTTACTTATCCTGAACAATAAATTTTATCATTTACTTTTGTGACTTTTTAATAATTACTAAAAGATCTAAAAAATGTTGAATACATTGCATTACAATTTTAATTTTGCAGTAAGATAAATGTGTAAATTGTGCCAAATCACTGAAAGATTGTATTCCCAAAACACAGTGTCACTGCAATGGGAAACAGCAAAGACTTCCACCCACAAAGCTTCACATCTGAAGGGTCCACAATCTTTCCTAACAGCATCACCAGTTCGGTTCCCAGTGTCCAAACACATGATCGTATAGAGAAAGTTCCACCTTAAAACTACAGCAACCAGTAAAGGACATGAGAAGTCCCTGAACTAATTCCTGTCCAGATGAAGTGCACATTAATAAGTGTGTGTTCCGGCTGGCCTGTCTTTGACTCACAGACACCATTTGATGGGTTTACAAGTGTTTTATTTCAGTGTCTACAATTGCAGGTGCATGCCTGTTTGCTGGTGCATGGGGGTGACCTGGGCAGAGGACACCTCACGATAGTTTCTGAGATATTGTCCATCTTAATTTTTTTGAGACAGTGTCTCTCATTGGCCTGCTAATCACGAAGTTAGGCTAATTTGCAATAAGCCCCAGAAATCTTCCTTTGTAAGTACACACCACTAATACCTGTCATTTTGTTGTTGTTGTTGTTGTTAATGGACTCTAAGAATTGAATTTAGGTCCTTATGCCAGCAAGGCAAGAACTTTCCCAAATGAACTACCACCCCAACATGCAAGTAGGCCTTGTTTATTTGTTTTTGATTGGCTATTTCCCCCTCCCCCATTTCTTTGTTTCAAGCCTGTTAGACACAATGGGTAGTATCTGTCTTTCTTGAGTGACATTTGTGCTGAGTGTTTTCGTAAACTCATTTCAGAACACAGGAGAGATGGTGCCCATGTAAAGATGAGTCAATAGGGAGTGGGGCTATAGCTCAGCTGCAGAGAACTAATCTGCAATGTAGATGACTGTAGATGTAAACACTAGTACTTCCCAAAAGGGAAGAGAAAAAAGGAAAAATCAGGCATGGAGTTCCTGATGCGCGGCACAAGCCCAGGTCCAGGATGAAGAGCAGAGCTGAGACTTGAAGAAGAGATAGCCAGTCTTAACTCCTTTGCCCTTCCACAACACAGTGCCTGCCCGCAAATCCAGACACCCAGCTGCCTTGTTCCAGAATAAAATGTGCCAATCCTAGTTCTTGAAAAGAGTCATAACCTTTTTCCTGTCTCTAAGTTGTCTGACCCCAGGTGAAGGAACATATAAAGGACTTGTTCATTGTTCTCTTGTTCAGGGATTTGTATGGCTTCCTGATTTAAACAAGAAAAGGGGTAATAGAAAATAAATGAGCATGTTTTAGAAATTACTAGGCACCACTTATTAGGGCGATTGATAGAAGGGATGCTAATAAGGATGAAGGACGGACTCTGAGTTCATTGTCTTTCAGCTTGAGCTGCCTTTGTTATCTAACAGTAGATTAAGTGTGTCTCTAACCTGTGTCTGTCCTGTGGATTTAGATAAGATGGAGAGGCGGATTGCTCCCTGAGACTAAAGCAGGATTACACTGTTTCGTTTGAATCATTTTAATTTAAAAGTGTTTAGCTTAACTCTCCTCTGAGCTTTGGATTCAGACAAATTGGAGTTTGAACCCTGCTATCTGGTAATCGTATCATTCTGAGCAGAACTTCACCACTCTGAGACAGACATTTATAAAACCTATGTCCAACTCATTGGGCTGTTCTATATAGACACACAGGGTCCCTTACACAAGGAAGTACTCAAAGCAGCATTATTTATGTATTTCTATAATAGCCTGTTTGGATCCCCAAAGCCACCTTTCTTCTCTTAACCGTAAAATGCTTAGAGAGCCTTCACATTCCCGCTGCTTACTGGGATACTGCAGTCAGTGGAGTGCTGGCTTTGCAAGCAGACGGATCCCTGCTAGACTCTCAGAGCCACACTGAAAGCCCTGCTGTGGTGGTGCTTCCTGGTAGTCATGGCACTGGGGATAAAGACAGGTGGATCTCTGGGGCTCCCTGTTGGTCTCCTTTGTGAATCCCAGGCCAGTGAGAGCTCCAGCTGAATAAACAAGGCAGACAATGACTGAGAAATGACACCCATAGTTGATCCTCTCCCCCTGCACCAGTGCATAAGGATCCTGCTTCCAAGCCCAGACTCATTAATGCTGTCACATCCCTGGGCATCATTTCAGAGAAGAGTGGTGATTCAGACTCTAGAGACTAAGAAACATGAACACTTGGTCCTATGAGAAGTGGCTCCTGCTTTGTCACTATACAGAGCTCCCCTCCCCAGACTGCTTCAGGGTAGAGAAATCCTTTCCTACTGTGGGAATGGACCAAGTTACTAAGTAATCTGCTAGCAGATGCAAGCAGAATAAAACCACCTGGTGGGCCAGGAATTTAACAGCAGATTGTAAACCAGTAGCATTTTTGTTTAAGTCAGTTCCCAGGAAAACCATCCCAGTGTAGGTTTAAAATAGCAGCTGGGAACTTGCCTGAAGCCAGGCTGTCATGTTAAGCATCTTGCTTGGAGGTATAGGACCCCAAGAATCATATATGAGCCACGTGAGGTAATTAATAGCAAAAAGAGCAGAGGTATTGAACACTCATTTTTGAGTAAGTGAAGGAGCTTTTAAAAAAGTCAAAATGCTCATTTTTGACTGGTTACTGTAGGAACCAGCCATGTTAAGCTAAACATGAACAGAACTCCCAAAGGATGTTCTTTACTTCCAACCATTATCACCTGCCAGAGTAGGACTCAGCCATCGATAAATTTAACAAGAGGCCAGGGGGCCGGGCGATGGTGGCACACGCCTTTAATCCCAACACTCGGGAGGCAGAGGCAGGCGGATCTCTGGGAGTTCGAGACCAGCCTGGTCTACAAGAGCTAGTTCCAGGACAGGCTCCAAAGCCACAGAGAAACCCTGTCTTGAAAAATCAAAAAAAAAAAAAAAAAACAAAAACAAGAGGCCAGGGTCTCAGTAGTTTACAATGAAGCAATACCTGGTTGCAGGAAGAACCACAACCTGAGATTACCTGAGCACCATCCAAAAACAGACAATCCAAAGGAAATGCCTAATGTTCCAACCATTGTAGATAGGATCACCTGCCGGCATACACTCATCAGGACACCCCTAGAAAAATGTCAGCCAATCAGGGGTCCTGAACCTCAGAAACCCCTCACCCCCACCTTTACTACTATAAAAACCCTACTCAACTGAATTCAGGGCTTTCCGTTTTTCCCAATACATTGGACATGCAGAGAGATCAAGTTTGCAAACTTGCATGAAATAAAGGCTCTTTGCTTTTACATACAGAATTTGGTATCCTTTTTGCTTTTGGGGAACTTCACAGATTTGGGTATAACAGTTACCAGCAACAAGAGCTTGTTTTGCAATTAGTTTCACTGCTTAGATTAAATCATAAAATAATAATAATAATTATTATTACTATAAAATAAAGGTTTCTATCTTCCAAGTGTTATCATTTTGGTGACCTTCCCTGTCACCTAGGTACCCTGTCCCACTCCCAACCCCCCACCTCCTGCTCCAGCTTCCATGCAAGCAGATCTCCTGCCTCCTTTCCAGCCTGCTCTCTCTCTTCTTATCCCTCTTCTGAAGAGGTAACTACAGCTCCTTTCCCTTCTTCCTCCCTGGCTTCCCTTTCTCCTCTTCACCTTTCCTTTCCCCTCCATAACCCACTAAATAATTCTAAATAAACTCTATACCCAAACTCTCTCTGCATGGCATATCTCTCTGTCTCTCACCCACCATGATCTCCCACTCACAAAGGAGACCTGCCTAGGCCTCTGGTGACCCACTGCTGTTCCTCTTGGGACCGCTGCCCCTTGTGGAATTGGTCCCCCCCACCATATATTTATAAATAATAACACCAAGTTGCCCTTGACCTTGCTATATAGTTTCAGATGACCTTGAAATCCTGACCTTCTGGTTCTGTCATTCAGAATGTTGGTATGTTAGGCATGTACTATCATGTCAACCTTGTACATTGCTGCGACTGAACACAGAGTTTAGTGTATGCTGGGCAAGGACTCTACCCACTATAGCCTCAGTTTCCCTATTAAAATTCTCTAAACTCCTCCCAGAAAATTTGGACACTCTCTATTCGAGATTTCTATATAAGCATTACAATATTACTGTACCTCAGAAACAGCAAGGAAATTGCCAAGATGACAGATTGCCCCCGCCCCCACCCCAAAAGGAGAACTTCAGGAAGTAACAGACTCAGGCCTTGGGAGAGAAGAAGAATATGGGCTCAACAAAGATCTTAGATACATGAAGTCCCCAAATATAAAATCACCACTATTTTTTGAGACCAGAAACAATGTCTTCAGACAGGTAGAATTATTTGGGATTTGAAATAAGGAATCTGTATTCTGTTGTTGACCACGCCTGTTATTGGCATATACATTTTCAAGCCTACTTAATCTATTTGAGCCTTTCAAGCTATGTCTTAGATATACATGCACCACCCAATCCAAGCTCACAGAAGTTATGCAATAATAAATGCTGGCTTTGAAAAATTAATGATATATCATTTTTCAATAAAAAGCAGCTAAGTTAGTATTATGATAAATCACAGGGGTTGACTAGTGAGAAATATACAAGACTCCCTTTAACTGCCTAGAAGTTATCAAAAATGTCATCAATTTGGTGAGAACAAAGTACTTGCATTGAAGACTTTAAAGATTTGTCTGAATAACATTACTGGTTGGTGCTTTTTTTGAAGAAAATATCATGCAAGTACCTATTCTTCTGACATAACTATTAATTGAAAGCCATTTGTCATCATAAAAAACAAATAGTTTTAAAGGGATAGACAGATAACTCCTTCATCAAAATGTTTATTGCACAGAAATGAGGACCTGAATTTGAATCCCCAGAAAATAAATATAAAAAAGCTAGGAACTGGGGCCCGTGCCTGTGAGCCAAGTGATGGGTAGGCAGAAACTCAAGGGTTCGTGGTGCTTACTACCAAGCCATTTAGTTATCACTGGTTAGTTAGCTCCAGGTGTAGCGTGACACTTTGTCTCAAAAACTAATGTAGACTATTGAAGACGACGCCCTCCATTGACTTTGGCCCCCACATGCACACACACACAGGCATATGTATACAAAGACTTGATAACAGGTCATGTGATCAATGCCCTTTTACATGTTATCAGAGTACAGCAAGCAAAGGAAATAAATGAAGGAAGCAGTTCTCTTTGAATGCACATGACTAGAAAGCATTTGATGGTATTAGTTGAGGTTCAGTGGTCCTCATCATTGCAGTAATTTGAGAGATTATTGCTCATTTTTCAAAATTTAAACTTTTAGCTAAATAGAATTGCTATTCGTGGTTAAAACTGTTCATGTGCTACCCAGGGTGGTGTCAGATTCTGGACTTTGAAAATTTGCTTGCTATTCGAGTTAGATATAATGCTATACTCTTGGAAACCATAATTTCTCAGGCATTTCTGTGTTGTATATTTAAAGACAAAATTGCCTCATGAAATAAGATTTTACTTAAATGTAAGAGCCCAAGGGCAATGGGCTGGGGAGATAGCAATGAAGGTAAAGTACTTCACACATAAATTGGATGTACTGAGTTTGAAACTGGAACCTAAGTAAGCAGCTGTAACTTCACAGTGATGGGCAGAGAAGTTAAAGGGCTAGTTAGTCTGGCATACTTAGGCTAAAATAGGGGGACCATGTTCTAAACAGCATAGAAGGTAAAGATCTTAAGGTTGTCTTCTGACTTCCACACTCACACCAGGGCATTTACATACACACACATGCTTGCATGTATGCATAAATAAACACACACATACACACACATGGAAAAATAATAATAACCACACTCTTCCCCTCAGTGGAATTAAAAAGTTAAATCATAATTTTTTGTTGTCATTCATTTATAAGATTGTGCATCAATAAGCTCATTGTGATGAGCTGAAATGTTTTTCCACAGACCACAGAATCTCAAAATGTGGCCTGTTTGGAAACAAGGTATTTGCTGGTATAACTAATCTTCATGTGAACTCTCTGTGGAACTAGAAGAGCTTCTCCCATGGTGACTGGTATTAAGAGTAGAGGCTGGGCTGGAGAGATGGCTGTATAGGTAACTGCTTGAAGTCCTAAGTTCTAGTCTCAGAAGACAAGTAAATGATTCTTTGTTTGGTGCTGTGCACTTGTAATCCTGGCGATGTGGATGCAGAAACAGGTGAACCCCTACAACTCAATGGTCACTCCACTTAGCATAGACAGTGAATTCCTGACAGAAGAGTGAATGAGCCTTGTCTCAACAAATAACATCAAAGTAGACAGCACTTAAAAAATCATGGCCAAGGACTATCTCTGACCTTCACATATGCTGTCATAGAGACACACACACCTACAAAGTATTAAGACAAATGAATGTAAAGTGGGTCATAGATAAATAGAGTCCAGAGACTGGCCTGATATGTTTGCAAGGAACATTCTCTGCTGGCAGGAGGCAGCCAAAGCTGGGAGGAAACAAGGGAAAATACTCCTCTGAGATTAGCAGAGAACATAGAACCCTATACCACTTTAGTTTGTGAAGTTCTGATCTCCAGAATTATGAAATATTCTTGGTGATATAAATCAGCTAGTTAGGAGGAATTTGCTTTGACAACTCAAGAATCTAATGCATTTTGGTACTTCTTGTTTTGTTTTGTTAATCTCATATAACTTAGACCTCTTATTCAGAAGCCAGGATACTGTCCACAGACCAGCAAGTCCAGTGTACACAGCAAAGCAATGTCAGTAAAACTGCACTCAAGAACTGCAGCCCATCATTGGTCTCTGCACACACAATTTCACACACACATGCATTTGCTTACACACCAACATGAGAACATCTCACATCCTCTAGAGCACCAGGCCTGACTTTCTTCTGTCTGTAAAATTGTACTGCATCATCTTTCTCCTCCCTCTTCCAGTTCTTGCTTACAGTAGCACCATCACTGGAACTCAGCATCAGTTGCCATATGCAACACTCATCTCCATCACTGGGAACTTTGTCTTTATAGATCCAATTCAAATGCAGTAAGCCATCCTTCTCCCAATTCAACTACTTAAAGTAGGCCTATCCTCTTACATCTGTGTACTCCTTTTCCTCTTAGGTCTCCTCTTAGGGTTGACACTTTTCTTCTGACATTTTATTATAATTTCTCCCAATGTTACTAGGTGGACAGCTCTTGCCCAAGAAGCTGAACAAGTTGATTTTGTCTCCTTCTCTCTACATTGTATCCCTCAAAGCAGATGCCTGATAAAAATTTCCTGAATATTTGTCCTGGCTGCCTCATTTCTCAGTGATATAACTAAAATGTTTTCCAAAATGACTTTGACATCATTATAAATTTGGCTTTAAAGCTGTTCAATTGATGCATTTGCTAGAGATTATCTTTGCCCCATAGCTCATTAAGCCTGCCCTCATATACCTCAATATCCATGGGAAGAGCAAAATGTGGGAAAGTGACCCATGTAAACAGCCTAGCATGAAAAAAGTACCTACAGCAATGAGGATCATATGACTGCTCTGCCGGGTGGCTACAGATTTGGAGTGTGGATGACAAATGAGCTAGACTAGGAAAAGTAGCCTCTAGTTGCTTACGGAAAGAAGAGACAAATCCTCATTAATTTGTACCCATCAAACAACTTAAAAGGATTAGCAAAGTTTCTATTGCTTGTGGAATATGCTCTTTAAAATGAGCAAAGAGATGGGCGTGTGAAAATAGTAATCCTTAGCTTGGTGATGCTATTTGGGAAATAGTGATTATGAATGCTGGCATCCATCAGTTACAAAGCTGTATTAGGCAAAGGCACTGGGTAAGTCTAAGAGGACACTACTGTCAGCTACTGAGTGTCTTCAACATAGGATGCCTTCTCTCACCTTTCAGCATTGAAAGAATACGAAGTGTGTTCCAAAGCAAGTGTTCACACTGGAGCAGTTCTATGCTGTGTAACATCAAAGTGTACTCTCCGGTTGTTATGCAAAAACTCCAGGGTGGTGTGGAATTGTGAATTCACTATCACAAAGCAAACATGAAAGGAATTCACTAGATGAAATTCAATAGTATAGCAAAGAAGACTGCATGATGATTACCTTCCAAGATTCACACACCCACCTACAATTTTAAAAAGCAAAAGTTTCATTAGTGATTATTAGCCACAAAGGGGAGCTGTTTACAGACTTATTCCCTATGGCTTGCTTATCCTGCTGTCTTACAGAACCCAGGACCACCTGTCCAGGGCTAGCCCTTCTCAAATGGACTGAGCTCTCCTCATCAAGCACTAATTTAAAAAATGCCCTGCAAGCTTGCTTAGAAACAGATTTTTGGAGGTATTTTCTCAGTTAGGGTCCCCATCTCTCAGATGATTCTAGCTGTATCATTTTGACATAAGACTAGACAACACATAAGTAAGTGATTAGTAGAAAGCAAAATAATTGTCTTTACCAATTTATTTCTCAGTTTCTGTAAGTCTAGTCCAATTCTCAAATGGAATACATTTCAGGTCATTGAAAAAAGACATATATAGATATTATTGTGTGTATATATTGTCGGGGCACATGCAGACGTGAGCTCATTCCACCTTGCCTGAAGGTCAGAGAGTTTGAGCTTATTTTTTTCCCTCAAAGCTCTTTTCTACGGGTGACTACAAACAAGAGATTCTGGCCTAGGATGTGGTTAATTAGTATTTTGAGGTTGAAGTAGATCTGCTCCAGCAGGACCAAAAGTCAGAGAATTCATGTCTATGCCTTGTGTCTTATTAATGAAGTCTTTTGTCTCCCTGCTCCCCTTTTGGAGGGAAGTATATAAATGTGTGAAGGATAAATAAGTGGAATTCAGTGTTCACTGAGTATCCCTCCCGATACTGTCCTATATTTCTGTCTTTTGTATCTTTGTTCCTTTTGCCTAATAATTCTAATCCTCACGCTCCTACCATAGAAAGTATGAGCTTTGGCAAAACTGATCTTCAACAATATGTGCATTTGAGTTTGTCTAATCTCACAGACAGAGCAACAGCCATAATAAAGACTACCCTGTGTGCCTGTGGAATTTTATCTGCATACTTTATTGTACTGCAATCTCTCTCTATTATTGCATTATGATTATTCTCTCCCCCACCATCTTTTATGCCATCCCTATGAATTCCCCCATCATCTACCAGTTTCTCTTCCCAGTTCATAAATTTTGGTATTGTTTTGTGACTCATTTACTTTAACCAGGACTCTCTGTGTGACTATTGGATTAGCAATGTCCACTGGAGCCTGTTAGGGTCATCTGTGTATATGTAACTAAAGGCCAAGGATTTCTCAGCTCCCTGGAACTCTAAATAGGATATAATTCAGCAGTGTAGGGAAGGGTCTCTTGGGCCCCTTCTCCATCCATGAGTTTTGAGTTCATGACTGGAGTTGCTGTCTTGTCTGTAAAATGACATTTTACAGTCATCTTCCTGTCTTTCTTACTTTTACATTCTTTCTGATGTATCCCCAGCAACATGCCCTGAGCCTTGGAGGGGGTGTTAAATCTCTTATTTAGGCCAGAGTAGGGTAAAGCACTTAGCTGTCGCTTCTGTACCCTGTGCAGCCATGGGTCTCAGTATTCCTTCTCTATTGTTTACCGGAAGAAGAGGAGATTTGTTCAATGTGACCACACTGGAAAAAGGTACCCCAAAAATATATCTTCAGGTTCTGAGATGGGGTTTAAGTTTAAAAACAGGGTACATAGTTTGCATAGCTACTCATGATCAAATGTGGTCCCACTTATCCATTCTTGTATGGGGTTTGGTCTCTCCTGCCCTGTAGTCTGACAAGCTGTGGAACTATGTGATAAGCTTCCCTGTGGATGTCACTAATGTTCCAGCCTTTTCCCTGTACCAAAATGGAGTTTCATGGGAAATTGCAATTATTTGGGCTCCATGGTTCTGATAGTCTGATAACCAAAGAGCATACGTGATTCTAGAATATCCTTATTTCTCCCAGGACAACAACATCAGATGACTCTTTTCACCCATCAGTGGTGTTGTTTCAATGGAGACCTTTTCTCTTAAGGACTTTTAGTCAGGGTCATACAACTTTACTTTTGGGGAAGAGTAAACTTTGTATAAAGACTTTAATAAATACCTTATAGCACCCACACAGTTTTATAAAAACACATCCATCTACATATCTCTTAGGTACAGGAAGGTGCATGATGAAGCTATGCTCGGCCTTGGCATATGGAATCTCTCAGGTGAGAATAGTGTCTTTGAAGTGCAGCTTATCAGTGCTTTCCACCTTCTGCTTGTATTAAAGTCTGGGTGGATGGCAGCCTGCGCACTGTTATGATGGTAGTTCTGGCTCACTCACTGGCTTCATTAATGGAGGAATCATCAACTGTTGTGATCTCTGGCCTAAAATATCACTTAAGCAGTATCTTTTCAGTACTAATCAATTGCCATCATTCTTCGAAACCAGGAACTCGTCACTGCACAAGACTTTACCTGCTGTCTTCTGGAAGCATTGTAAGAGAAAAGAACGAAGGTACAGAGGGCAACATGACTTAGAAAAATGATTGCAAATTGATGAAGAAAGAATAGGAAGCCTTCTGGCAAGGTTTTATAACACCATCTATGTAACTAGCTCATGGGAAAAGAAGCTGTACAGGACACTAGAGTGTGTAGGGTGTGGGCGCAACCTGGCTTTTCTAGGTGGTAAAGGGCTAGTTTGGGAGCCTGGGACCTCTCTTCTGCTCCAGCAGCCCTGGCTGGACTATGCAAAATAAATCGGCCTCCACTTCCACATTTGTAGCATGAGAATTTTTATTCATCAGTATAGGAAAATTGTTTCTTTCTAGGAGGTTTTGGATCAGTGCCACAATGATACAAACAGCCAAACTCCAGTATGTGCTAAGTGACTGGCTTTCTCACCAATCTCAACACACAGTTCATGTCTGAGTCCCCAGTCTGGTCCTCAGTCGCGCTCCAGCCATTCCTAACTGTAGGATTTTGAGCAAGTTACTTAATTTCTCCTGTAAGATCAGGGTTTCCTAGGGGAACAGAATTGATAGAATTGATTACAGCTAATAGATTTTTTGTTGTCATCAGCTAAAGAACTAGATGACTAAAGGAACAGCAGTAGAGTCAAAGTAAACTTTATTCGCAAGCCTCAGAGATTCCCTGGTGGAGCTGGCAAGACCACCAACTCTAGCAGGGTTTGGGTTTTTATTTGGGTTTAAAGTGTCCTACTTGGTGACTCCCCTCCCTTCCTTTTCCATTGATTTAAAAGTGTCTCTGTACCCCTTCTCTAGCAAGGATGTCTCTGTCTCTGTTGGCAAGCATGGCATAATGACTTATTTGCTGGCTAGAGTAAGAATGGAGTCCCCAGCTCTCTGCTTGCTGTGTTCTATCAGGTATGGTGAGACTCGGAGAATTCATGGGGAAGTAGTCCATGCTTCAGAGAAATGGAGAATAGTGCTAGAGGAAAAAGTCTCAAAGAAGTGGTGACTCCATGATTACTGCTGTATTGCTGGGCAGAAATCCTTAAAGACCTTAAACTGGGATTATTCTATTCTTACCTATCCCATCCTAGAGGTCCATAGCGTGTATTACACGAGGGTTTATTAGATTGGTTTCAATGACAGCAGTTGAATAGTCCAACAGTAGCTGTTTCAGATCGGAGAGAATGAGAATCAGCTAAGCGCTTAGTCTCCAAGGCTGAATATCTCAGAAGTCTCCATCTCGTGTTGAAGGCCTGGGACTCTGGAAGAAGTTAAGTTTCAGCTTCTCTATATAAAAAATTTGGCCAGCCCTTAGAATGATCTATGCATGGCACTGTGCTGCATAAAATCTCATTTTCTTTAGTACATTTGTCAAGAGGTTTCTAGGCGTGCACCCCATGTAGGACGAGTTGTTGTCCCTTAGACACCTTAGCCGAGGAGAAGAATTCTTCCTGAAACTTTCTCTTGACAGGCGGTGGTCCTGTCGCCCTTGACTGATGTTTTGCTCTTCTCCCTTTAACTCCTGCACTGTGAAGTTTATGTCCCGTTTTCCCCTCCTGCATATTAATGTCTGGGTCTCCATGGCCAGATGAAGTGAAGCCGTAAAACTCAGACCCAGTAGCCAATTAGGATGCTTCTGACAAGAGTGGCTTTGTGCTATCCCAGGATGGTGAAGAGAATAGATCTTGTTCGGTTTTACACAAACACAGCCCCATGGATTAGAAACTGCATGCACTTTTGCTGCTTTAAGCATAATACAGATTTATTACACAGAGACGATAGATGCATGTTTCTTTTAACAAGCTGTGAAAGCTTTAATATTATTTACTCTCCTCATTATCATTAGAAGGCAGGCGCTATTTGATGTCTCTCTCCAATGTTTTATGAGGAAACTCTATTTTAAGATTCATAATTTCAAAGCATCCTCTGCTCCTGCATGGAAGATGCATGCAGCATGGAAAGTGTGAGCAATGGCTAATGCTCACCTGCTATCTGCGTTAGCTAAGGTTCTCCAGAGGAACAGAGCTGAAGGAGGAAATACTGAGGACCCAGGAATTCACTAGATTACCTTACCCGGTACCAGTTGTGTAATTTAAAAAATGCCCATCTGCAGGCTGGTGTGGTTGAGAATCAAGGATCTCTCCAGTCTGCAAGGCTGGAAGGTACAGCAGTTTTGACGTGTTGCTGAAGTACAGAGGACTCCTGGAGATTCCCTGGTCATCACTGAACTCTGAAGAAGGTAGATTCTGATGTCAGGAGGGCAGCAGTAGCTTCAGCATCAGGAGGTGGATGCACATGCCTTCAGGCAGTGAAGTCACAATTGCAGACACTGAAGCTTTTTCCTGCATCTCCTTATATTTTGGTTTCCATAGAGTTGCTGTACTCTGAGTTACTCTGGAGAAAGGGTGTTGCCTCCTCTGTTGATCCTTCTGGGAAGTACCTTCACGGACTTACCCAGAGGCATATCTCTTAGCTGCCAGCAAAGATGAACCAGCACACTATCCCGGAAGCAGCTTTCGAAAGCCCTGAAGAGAGTGAGTATTCCATAGAGCCCTGAGGGAAGAACTGACTAAAATTTATAGTAAGGACATTTTAAAGCCAAAAATCCAAATCCTCATCTTTGGGGGCGTGAAGATTAATTCCCACATCAAAAGGAATTCTCCTTATAGGCAAAAAATTCCAGAAAACCATCTCCTATGACCAACAACCCCAGGAGTGGTGTCAAACTTACTAAAACTACCTTGGTTCTGTGGGACATAACCTTTCTGCTCTGTGCCATTTAATTGTGAGGGCTCATTAATCCACATTTCATAAGATGGCCAGATATGTCAGCTTCAGGGGTTCAGTGTCTATTTCTTTATTCATTTATCAATTTTGATTAAGTTAGGGGAAAGAATTCTGATACAATAATAAATAAAATTTGAGTTATTTTTCTAGGACAAAAACTTACATTGTTTATACAGCATGAGTATCTATGGAAGAATATATTTTTTCTAATATGTAGCTTTGGATAAATATAAAATGTTCTGTATATAAGATTATCACAGCTTGGGAGAATTTGAGGGAAAATGTTGCCGGCAAGCAAACTGTTTTCAAAAAGAAAAAGTAGAAAGCCCAGGAGCAGAGGGAAAACAACATAACCTCATTTCTCATACTTTAAAATATGCAGCTAGAAAAGCTGACTCACACACACACACACACACACACACAAGCACACAGAGGGGGAGAGAGAAAGAAAGAGAGAGAGCGTGCGCTCTGAGCTCTGTGCACATGGAGGCAAAGGTATACACATGGATGAAAAATTACTGCCTTTGTGAAGATAGAGATCAACTCTTCAGAGCAGGGTTCCAGCAGCATGAAACACACTTAACAGCGTAAACTCCTGACAGTTCATAAAGGGCCTTGGGATGTGACTCCCACACTGGTCCATGTTCTCTGTCTTTGGACAGATATATACTGGTAAAGCTAGGAGCATGCTTTGTAGCCATGTACTCCCCCACCCTTTGAAACAATCAAAGAAAATGACTTGTTTATGACTTCTAACTCTTGTTTGGAAGAATATAAAGTTGCAATCAACAGCTTGGAAGCTAGCTCAGCAGGCTAGAGGGTGTGCTGCATAGCCATGAGTATCTAAGTTCAAATTCCAGCACTGACAAAATCTGGATATGGCCACACATAGCTGTTGATAATAGAAACAGGAGGATAGCTGGGTCTGGCTAACTCCCATCCTAGTCCCAGACTCAGTGAGTGATCCCGACTTAATGAAGTAAGGTACAGAATGATAGAACAGGACACCTGACTTCCTCCTCTGGCCTTTACACACATATGTGCAACAAGGACACATGCATACACACACATGCTTATACTACACGCACATATGTGATTACACATACATATAGTTACTTATATGTGAGTGGTTGGACTTGGGGTTTTGCTGTAAGATAATGCTCTTGTATACTATAAAGGTTTGTCATTCATATTGCTTCAATAAAGTGCTGATTGACCAATAGTCAGACAGGAATTATAGGCAGGGAAACCAGACTCAGAGAATTCTGGGAAGAGGAAAGACAGATGTAGTCGTCAGCCAGAAGCAGAGGAAGCAAGATGAAGATGTCTTACTAAAAAAAGGTACCAAGCCACATGGCTAAACATAGATAAGAACTATTGGTTAGTTTAAGTTATAAGAACTAGTTAATAATAAGCCTGAGCTAAATGGCCAACCAGTTTATAATTAATATAATCCTCTATGTGTTTCTTTGGGACTGAATGACTGTGGGTCCAAGCAGGACAGAAACTTCCGTCTACAGGGCTTTGATTTTCATAAATTTATGTGATATGTTTAGACCATTATTCATAGCCATGTTTTCTCTTATCACCCCCTGTTGTAATAGAAGCGTCGGGGCTGCGTCCCCAAAACCCCAGCCGCCTGGCTAGCTTATGCCCCGAAATAACAACACACAAACTGTATTCATTTAAGCACTGCTTGGCCCATTCTATCTAGCCCCTTCTCGGCTAACTCTCGCACCTGGACTAGCCCATTTGTAATAATGTGTGTAAGCACCCCAAGGTGCGCTTACCGGGAAGATTCTAGCCTATGTCCATCCTGAGTCGGAGCTTCATCGCATTTGTCTCAGAGAGGAGCTATCACGTCTACCCGGGAGCGCGGAGCATGGTGTCTGCTCTCGAGAGCAGAGCTGTCGAGTCTGAGCTCACTTCCTCTTCCTCCCAGCATGCTGTTCTGTTTACTCCTCCCACCTATGTTTTAACCTATGAGGGCCAAGCAGTTTCTTTATTGCTTAACCAATGAAATCAACAGATTGATATATGACACTCCCACATCAACCCCCTCCCACTTCTGCTGATTCCCTTTCATGTCCCAAATGGTCACACTAAGACTTTTACATCTTTTGTTTTTTAGTGAATGGTCAATGAGTATCAATAAGGCTACTTACAGGAACATGGATGAGAGGTTAGTATGAGAACCTTGCCAGTGGCTACTCCACTGAAGAAAATGTCTTTCCCACCCCCTCCAACTATGAACTGCCTTTGCATCCTAATAGGTGGAAGGGCAGGGTAAACTTTCCTCTGTGACAGGATGTTGAGGGCCCAGTCTTTCATAGATCTTGTGCAGGTAATTGAAGCTGCTGTGGGCTGAAAAAAATGCAATGGCTATATAATTCCTAGGTGTTGGTGTCCCATCCTACTCCCCACTTTCCCTGGCTCTGAATATTTGCAAGGCTTAGGGACCACCCCAGAAGAAGTGGATGGAATTATCAGCATTATTAAACCTAACTGTTGTGATTTTTTAAAATCTATTCTGCCTTCTATGACTCGCTATGAGTAGAAAGTTTACAAACTTTATGACTGACTATGTTTACTGCTACTGATACAGATACAATGAAATTAAGTGTAAGAAATAAACATCTATCAACGTGTCCATGTGTGTCTTTGTATGTGGACACGTGAATTTGCATGTACATATCTGTGTATATGTTCACATGACTGTGAGGGTCTATGTTCATGTGTGACATGCCTACTAATTTGTAGGTCACAGGTCTACTCGGGTGTTCTTCCATCCATGCTGTTTAGTGATACAGACCCTCACCAAGGAGGCTGACCAGTGAGTCCCATAGATCTTCCAATATTCCTAGTAGTGAGCTTCAAAAATGTAACAATTAGATTTTTTACGTGAGTCTGGGAATAAACTCAGGTCCTCATGCTTGTGTGGGAAGAAATTTTCTGACTGAGCTCTCATCCAGCCCTGAAAATAATCTGTATTTTTAATATTCATTTTATAGATATGGTTTTAAAGATGTGTTTAGTAGAGATTAAGGATTCTACTCCAAAGCTCATAGGGAGACCATATTCTCCAAGCAATTGTGAAGCCTGGGCATTGCCACAATTGGACTGGGGGACAACAGTAATGAACTTGGAAGACATTGTGCTAAAGAAATGAGTCAGATATATAAAGACAACTACTACATGATTTCTGCATGTGGAGGGCAATAAGAGCCTCCTATACATGTAGAGAATAGAGCATTTAACAGAGGCCAGGGAGAACCAGGGTGAGAAGATTGGATACAGATCAACAGGTATAACTGTCCCCAAAATAGCAAGTTCTGGTGACCTAGTGCACTTCAGGGAAACTGAAGTTAACCAAAATATAGTATCCTCCAAAGTGGCCAAAAGAGACGGTTTGTAAATAATTTTTACCACGAATATATGAAGTGGTAGGTGTGCCAAGTAGAACCAATTGATCTTTACGTGGTACATGCTTGCATCCAATCACCACAGAGGTAACTAGGTAGTTATCTACTGTCAAAAGGATGACATTAATAAGGAAATGGAGATGGCTCTCATATGGGCCTTGAGTTCAGACTCCAGGCACACACATTAAAGCTGGGCATGATGACATGCATCTGTAACCCCAGGGCTGAGAGACAGTGAGAAACAGATCTCTGGATCCCTGGAGTCCATTGGCCTACACTCTAGTGGAATCAACAAACTCCATATTCAGTAAAAGACCATGTCCCTAAAATAAAGTGGAGAACAATCAGTGATCAAGCAAGCACTTGGTATTGGCCTCCAGCTTACACATGCTTATTTATACAACATACACATACACACTCACAGCTTACACATACACACACATACACACTTACAGGTTCCTGGGTGGGCCTCAGCCAGCATCCTCACAGTAAACCTCACACCATCATGGAGGATGCCCTCCAAAAAGTAGCAAAATGAAGTGCTCTTTTTTGTCAATGTTTCACTTCGTAAATCCTCTAGCTACTCTCAGAATCATTTCCTGCTGGGGAAAGGCAGAAGGAGTCATTGTTGGTCTCCCAAGAAGTGTCCTGTGGTCCGCATCTTCTCCTTTACTGAGGGAGTGCCAGTAGATCCGTAACTATAGGTCTGGCAATCACATTTGTTGTCATAATTGCTTGGCATTGTCTACTCCATAATGGTATGGCCATGCTGTACACAGAGGAAAAATAAATCTCATGTAACAGCTGGAATGGAGAAGTGAAGAGGGCTGCATCAAAGAGGATAGGTGAAAGTAGAATCACTATCTACCAAGTCCTACAAAGTGATCCTACCAGGGAAATGATCCAGAAAGAGCACAGAGCAAGGTCCCTTGGAAGCCAAGGGGCCAGGAGAGAGAGGCCCACATCTTGCAGGTGATGACAGAAAGGAACAAAATGTAAACAAAGACCTTGAACTTGAACATTGTTTTAGACACTCTTTCTGGCTGAATTTCTAGTGTTTTTAAGTGAAAACATAAGAAAGATTAAATCACTACTGTGGATATCTGGCTTTGGGGGTAATCCTTCAAAAGACACAAAATAAAAGATTTCTAAAGAAGGCATCCTACAGAGTCACTGGCTCCCCTGCTGCCATCAAGAAGGCCCCTGTGAACTGAGCCCAGCTTCTTTTGGGGGGATCTCCCTGAATTGGGACTTTGGAGTACCCTGGTCCATTTATCTGCTAGTTGAGCTTAAGATAAGACACAGGGCCCTGCTGATGTCCCTGTAGAGCTCACAGTGAGTGATAGGAGCTCCGGCTACTCTCCCTGCTCAGTCAACAGGAAATAGAGGCCAAGATAAGCACCTGTGAGAGAGATTTTTCTTGCCTGTCCTCTGAATGCAGAATATGATAAGAGAGGAAGGTCTCTGCACACTGACCCAGAAAGAAAACGTAAGCTGAACAAAAGGGAGCTGCAGATGCAAGAGGATGAGATGGTTGCAAAATTGAACCTGGCTGGAGGATACCTGTTTATTCCAGTCACTGCCCAAACTGACAGCATGCGCAGCAAAAGAAATGAAAGTATCTTTTAAAATGCAGATAACAAGAAAAGGTCTCGTCTCATGGTTTCCTCTATTTAAACAGGCCAAAGCATCAATTCAGAGAGAGGTGAGAACAAGAAAAACACCTGAGACCATTGTAAATCCAGGCATTGGTGTGTGTGTGTGTGTGTACATGTGTGTGTGGTTGATGCTGCATGTAACATGTAGGGATGTGTGTTGTAGTCTCAGGCTCTTAACAAAGGCTCTTCTTTACCTCCCTACCTTATACACTGAGATGTGGGTCTATCTTTGTCTCCAGAGTTCACCATTGTAGCTAACTTGACTGGCCAGCTTGGTTTGGTGTCTCTGCCTCTGGTACACTGGGAATAAAAAGGTCACCATATCCATTCTGTTTTTGTTTTGTTTTGTTTTAATGTTAGTTCTTGAGATCCAAACCGCAATCCATGTACCTTTATGGTAAGCACATTATCTGCTGAGTCACCTGTAACAGCCTGAAACCTACACATTATCAAGGAGAAAAATCCTGTCTACTCAGACCCTGTCTAGAGGTGGTGCCAAGGACAGACCAGGGCAAGAAGCAGAAGAGTTCTCATGCTTACAAATGACCTTGAGTTATAAATAAGCTACGTCAAATAACGTTTAAAATCAGGTATTAGATCATCTGGCAGAGATGTTTTAGTGCCACTACATAAAAATGACAAGTTCCAGCTTATAGGTTTATATCTCCCGTGAATACCATGCCTAGATGAGCATGCCTCTTCTGTAGTATTTACTTTTCTTGTTACTGCAAGGAAATATCTGATAAAGACAACTTAAGAAAGAAAAAAGTTTGCTGTGGCTTAATGAGTGTAGTCCTTTGTGATAGGAAAAGCATGGAAACAAAATCATGAGTAGGCTGGTCACACTGTGTCTACAGTGAGGAAGTAGAAAAAGAAGAACTCTACTATCCAGTTCATCCATCCAATGGGATAGTGCCACCCACATTTGGGGTGATTCTTCTCATCTCAATTAACCCAATGTAGGAACGCCCCCAGACACATAGTGGGAGGTTTGTCTCCTAGATTCCAGATTTAGCCAAATTGACAAGAGGATTAAATATCACATGTCTGATTTCACAGATACCTGGGAACACCAGGCTCCAAGCAAATCTGGCTTGTCGAAGTTTTAAAGGAGGGGACAGGAATGCTAGTTGAATGTGTGATTTGGAAACTATTATGTTTGTAAATTCATGGAAGTTGTTTATGTTTTATGGACAAATCAGCAAGACTGAAAAAAGCATGTCAATCTGAAATAGCATATTCCTTTTCCAATTGTTAGATCTGTGATTATATGAAAAGGGCAGGCTCCTTTCCCTCCACCTCAACTCTCTCACTATTAGAATATGTGTATACTTAGCTCATTATTTACATCTATATTTAGATCCCAGCTTACAACACCCTCTTGCTGCTGGATGGAGATGGGTAGTTTTCAGACAATCATCAATTCTTTCAGTTTTCAAAGCTAATAGAGGGTTCTGCAGGATCGACAGAGACCCCATTCCCATGACAAATGGTCTGCCACCTGTGCTACAGTCCATCCGTAATTACTGAGTGCTATGATCCCAGGACATTGGAAATCACTTCCAAGGGAAGTATGAAGAAGATGGAAATGGGGATAAATTGAATGAACCAGGATAAAATTCTGGAGGAAGTAATATTTCCACGCACATTAACAGGAGAACACAAGTTAAAATTACAGCAGAAAGGTAATAGACTTCACAAGAGAATAAAGACAGATATTGAAAGAAAGGACACATATGGCTTTCTGGAAAACAAATTAAGGATGAGAGACACCTATCCAGGTCTAATATCATTGTCAAAGACTTGTGGATGTGATTTATGAGAGACCAGGCAGAAGGTCAGAGACAAAGGTGTAACATACTATGCTGGTTTACTTTCTGTTGCTATGATAACACACTGGTCAAAACACACCCAGGCACAGAAAGGCCTTATTTGGCTTTCAGGAGTCGATCAATATTTGAAGGAGGCTGTGGAAGCCATACACACATAGTCACCTGATCACATATATGCACAGAGCTGTCACCTGCACACACACACACACACACACACACACACACACACACAGCATACACAAAAGACAGATCTTTTATTTTCAACTTTGTTTCTAAATCATTTTATACTTTCTTTTTGAGAAACAGTTTTCTACTTGAGACATTCCTGTCTTGTTGCTTTGATTGTGTGTACCTGCTTATAGACATTTTTGAATCCTCCACACTTGAGACTTCACTATTGATAGCTATCATCAAAAATTAAGCAGCCAAGAAGCTTATTTCTGAGATATTTTTAGTTTTCCCAATCCCTGATCTGGACTTCCAGTTTTCATTTATTTTCTTCAGTTCAGATAAGATGGATTGCTTGGCTTATGAAAGCGGTACTTTTTCTGGCACTCAACTCCACTTTTAACTATGTTATGAAAGTAGATTGAAATGGTCTTTTATAGGAACTAGTTGGAACACACACATATGTTTATATATATGCATACACCCCAGACACTCACCCTGAATGTGCTTACAGAAAAGGAAGCACAGCGCCATCTGCTCTCTCCCCTATGTCTTCAGAAAAAGGCAGGAAAGAAAAGGGAAGAGAATGCTTCATTTTAGCATTTTGGAGTCAAAGTAATGTAACAGTACTTTACCTTTGCACAAATAGTAGAAGGCGTCAGTAAATTCAATAAATTTTAATAGAGGTTTTTAGGCATTCTTTACCTAAGTGTGTTAGTTAGGTGCTTCAGGTATCTAAGCCTGTTCTCTTGTCTGTAAAATTACATAGAAATATACAGCTTAGAGGAATGTTGGAATGATTAAGTTGTGCCCTATTGATGGTTAACATCGATAGTCAACTTGACAAGATCTACAGACACCTAAGAGACAAATCTCTGGGTAGGTCTGTGAGGAAACATCTAGACCTGGGTAATTTAGAAAGACCTACTCTAAATGTTCTTGATTCCGTGCCATGGGCTGAGGCCCTGACTTAATGAAAATGAGAAAGCGAGATGTCCACCAGATCTCATTCAAACTTGTTGCTTTCTGAGTGTGTACACATTGTGGTCAGCTGCTTAATGTTCATGCTGCCATTCCTTCAACACTAGAATGGACCACACCCTTGAAGTATAAACCTAAATGAACCCTTTTTCCATTAAGCTGTTTCTGTCAGATGTATTGTTGCAGAATGCTAACTCATACATACTGTATATAAAAAGTCTGCTGAGACTTATTAAATCAACATGAATGCACACTTTATTCTTATTGTTAATGTCACTATTATAAAGATAAATTTAGAAAATGACACCAAAGACTATTAAGCTCTGTAACAACTTCACCTGGAATCTTTCCTCCTGATTTTGTTCTTGAAAGGGAAATACTAACACAGAGTCATATTTCTTTCCACTCAGGCACTTGCTAACTCTGTAGCCTTAACATAGTCATTTGAGTTTTCTAGCCAAAAAGAAAAATCTTGTATTATCAGATAAGTTGCAGTGCTCAATACAGGCAGAGCAATGCCAGCCACATCGTAGGTATTAAGTGAGTATTGATCCTTCATTCCTATTGTTTCATCTATAGTACTAAAATACTACTAGATTTTCCTACTGTCCAAGGTCATTTTAGATTCAAATGATGCAGGGAATGGTAAAGCAGAAACTTGAAATGAATGAGAAGTGAAAGAAAAGGTACTGCCTTTGTATGTATTTCTCAAATTTCTTACAAGGTCAGGCTGTAAATCCTACTACCAAAGTGTGTTCACTTCATCCTCTTTTTGACACTCCTAGTGGACTTTTAAACTATGTGAAATGCTATGTGTATATGATGTATATGGTGTTTGTGTGCATGTGTGTGTGCATATTCATGTGTGAGTTTGTGCATGAGCCTGCCACAGAGCACATGTGGTTGGGTATAACGTTGGTAGTCATGAGAGTAAGTCTTTTGATGTGGGATTCCACTCTGTATGCTGTGAATATAATTGGTTAATTAATAAAGAAAAATTGCGTTGGCATATTGATAGGACAGAACGTAGCTAGACAGGGAATACTAAACTGAATGCTGGGAGAGAGAAGGTGGAGTCAGGGAGAAGCCTTGTAGCCCTGCCAGAGACAGACACCAGAACTTTACCCTGTAAGCCATAGTCACATGGTGATGCACAGATGAATAGAAATGGGTTAAATTAAGATGTAAGAGTTAGCCAATAAGAAGCTAGAGCTAATGGGCCAAGCAGTGATTTAATTAATATACTTTCTGTGTGATTATTTTGGGGCTAAGTGGCCAGGAACAAAGCAAATGGCCTCCTACAACAGTCTTTACCTAGTAGCTTGTCTGGGACAAGGTCTCTGGTTGTTCACCACTACTTTTTCCAGGCCAGCTGACTGATGAGCTTTTAAGATATTCCTGTCTCTGCTTCCCATCTTACCCTGGGAGCACAAGACTGTGGATGTGTGTACTGCTGTCCTTACTTCTCTCACTTCTAACATGGGTGCTAGGGATCTGAACACAGGTTGTCAGGCTTGAAGGTACTTTTGCCACCAGTCCCTTTCCTATGACCCAGTTAAGAGTAGATTTTACTCATTGATTCTGGATGACTCCAATTTTATCTCAATTCCTATTTCAACTCTCTCTGTCTCTCTCTGTCTCTCTCTCTCTCTCTCTCTCTCTCTCTCTCTCTCTCTCTCTCTCTCACACACACACACACACAACACACACACACTTATTTCCAGCATGTGTCTAGAATCTTCCTCATTATTTACATGACTGTACAATCTCTAAGCTCTCTTGGCTGTCAGTTCCTCCTTTCCACATAGCATTGCCTATTTCAATTTCTAATGCTACTTTTATATCATCCTCACTGCAATCCATTATACCTGCTCTAATGGAAGCCTGGCTTCCCAACCCACTGCCTTCTTTGTATTATTATTTCTATGATGACATCAGGCAGAAAACTGGCTTGGTTCATGGGCTGATGTTCTATTCTTGCCTATGGGCTCTTGAATTCCCTCAAATTGCAAATTTCTTACCGAACTCCAGACTGTCACAGCTTGTGTGAAGCCTGTTATTAGCTATTTCATCAGTGACTGTTACCAAGGTCTCCAGTCTTGTATCTGGGCTGCAGTTCTCTCTTTATGAGGGCTACTCATATGACCCAGGATGACTTCCAGTTTCTCCTGCCAGTGGCACTGCACTGTCTGCTGGCAGGAAATGGTGGTGTGTCGCTGCTATTGCTCTTTTTACAATTTTCTGTGCTACACAGTTTCTCAAAAATAAGCTTAGCATCTTTAATCAGAGAAACCCAAGTCTACTTTGTATGAAATCCTCCTGGAAGGATTTTGCTGTTGTTGTTGTTTTATATGATTGTATAATTGTGTGTGTGTGTCATTGTACTGTGTGTACAACTACAGAAGCCATAGTAAGACATTGGATGTCCTATTTTATTACTATCCACCTCATTCCTTGAAAACAGGTCTCTTTACTGAATCTTGAGGTAGGCTGATAGGCAACAAACCCCAGTATCTGTATCCCCAAACACAGGGTTACAGGTACATATGTGGCCACACACAGCTTTTTAAAGGGGCACTGAGAAATTGGATCCAGATCTTACTGCATGTTGAGCAAGCTTTGTTGCATGATGGGTCATCTCCCCACACTCAGGAAATATTTTAAGACTCCCAAAACCTAAAGATATATGGAACAATTTGTTGACAGAGATTTCTGTTCTGCCAAGTACTGCAGCTATTCAGTCCCAAAGAAACACGCAGAGGCCCACATCAATTGTAAACTGGAAGGCCTAGTAACTCAAAGTTTCTTATTAACTAATTCTTACATCTTAAATTAGCCCATAATTCTTGTCTGTGTTAGCCACGTGGCTTGGTAACTTTTATCAGTGAGACATTCTCATCTTGCTTCCTCTTGGTCTGGGTGATGACTGCAGACTGAGCTTTTTCTCTTCCCAGAATTCACCTGTTCTGGTCGCTCCATCTATACTTCCTGCCTGGCTACTGGCCAAACAGCATCTTATTAAACCAGTACAAGTGACAAACCTTTATAGGATACAAGACCATTGTACCACAGCAATAATTTTTTAAGTAATAATTTTTACATGAATTTTGAAGCAATGAGTGTAAAATAGAGTACAGCTCTTAAGTTAAAAACTGTAGTGAACGTTGGAAAGAAATAAAGAAGACTAATAGCCCATGCTGGACCATGTCCAGCATGTCTGCTCTATGAAGTGATTTGAGAACAAAGACACTTATGCAGAACAAGGGAAAATTTTATCTCTGATTTTAACTTAAAGGATATATTGATGAATTCAATGTACCCTCTAAACAGTGGATCACCCATATTCCAGCTAACATTTGTGCAAACCCATGTCTTGATTTTTTTTTAAAGTATTATGCATCTGATTGGAAATAGTATGAATCTATTATAATTTACACATGCTCAGATGTAGGGCCCAATCCAAAGAGAAGACATTGTGCCCAAACTTGCAAGATGTGAAGAATTTTATTAGAATCAGAACAAAACTATTTTTCCATGAGGAAAGTTTAACAAATTCTGACTCTGGTATTAAACATGTCATGAGCATCCTGCAAACTCATGTTCAGGAGAAAGCCATCTTATAGTGTTCTTCTCTGTGATGTTCCACAAAAGTATGATTTGGGGTGTTTATTTCTCATTACTTACATATTAAAAGAGTAGAACAAACAAATGAGTTGTCTCCTGGGGAAATGCAGTGGAGTATTAGGCAGACTCAAAGCAATTCTGATACAGCAGTTGTAGCTCAGTTAAGAGAGTATTTGCCTAACATGTGGGAAGCCCTGGGTTTGAGTCCCTTCACTATAAAATGAGCTGTCATAGTATGTAAGAGAATTCCCAACACTCAGAGTGTAGGGATTAAGCAATCAGGAATCCAAGGTCATATTTGGTTACTGTAGATACTGATACTACACTTTCTCTATGTTCAAAAAACAAAAAGTCTATGCTTATCAGTGTTACTACAAAACCTTCATATCTATTTCTTATGTAAATGAGAGGGTACATACAATACTTGTCAGCTTCTAGCTACTAAATGTTTGCTATGTAAACAGTGCATTATATGATAAGAAATATTCAGTCAGACATCCTTTTCATTATTATTATAATTGCCATTATCAAGCATAGCCTTAGTTCATTAGTTAGGTTCTTTCACCTGTTAACATGGTTAGCTCTGGGGGGCTGGAAAGATAGCTCACTCAGTATAATGTAAGAGTGAAGTCCTGAGTTTGAGTTCCAAAATCAGCATATATAAGCCTGATGTGATGGGTTGTGCTTGAAAGCCTAGTTTTGTAGAATTTGAAACAGGAGGATCCTGGGAGCTTATTGACAAATAGGTCTTACACAGGGGGAGAGTTAGATACCAATGGGAAACAGTATTACAAAACACAATGTAGATACAATGGGAATGATACCCTAAGAGTTCTTCTGAAATCTATACACAGGCATTCACAAGTATTCATACCCCCATGAGAATATGAACAAACACTCTCTCTCTCTCTCTCTCTCTCTCTCTCTCTCTCTCTCTCTCTCTCTCTCTCTCTCTC
>JABTXL010021306.1:3125043-3138222 GCA_025134845.1 Neodon shergylaensis | reverse complement strand
CTCTCTCTCTCTCTCTCTCTCTCTCTCTCTCTCTCTCTCTCTCTCTCAAGATACAGGTCTGTTTGACTTTGACTTGTTACCTTGCTGCCATCTCATCTTAGAAAATGAATACTGTTGTCTCTGTGTTGAGCTGCCCAAGTAGTGTTGTCCTAGCATGGAATCTGCACCAGATATGGTTATAACTACAAAAGTTGAAGGAAATTTTAGGGCTCAAATGGAAGTCACAAATATAGATTAGATAATCATTAAGTTTGATGGAATAACATCAAAGTTGCCCAGAATATCCAAGTTCCTAAAGCAAATAGGCCCAAGGCTACATTTAAGGGGAAACACAGAAAGTATCAAGTTCATAATTAGGTATAAGCAGATTCATCTCATTTAATTAATATCTATCAAGAGAATCACAAATTCTTTTCAAAAGGAAAATACTATAAAAACGTGGTAATTCAATCAAATGTGAAGCTGTTCCTCCTACAATGATAAAATCCAAATAGATTTTTGAAAACATTTACCTATGACTAGTTATTCATTATAGTCAGTTTTATATGGAAATGAAAGAATCTTAAAAGCCCAGTAGTTGGTCATATATTCATGGATCTGTCCATTAAAAAGAAAATCTAAAACCCTCTAGATAGGCAACAATCTCCACATTTTCTGTAAATTATTAGAACTTTGAATATCAGACCCAATGTCTAATTTTCAGTAGTTGTCTGACTTTTCCTGGCAAGACATGAACAAATGGCAATTTACCCCAGACAAAAGATTGCAGAAATGATTCCACCCATATCTTGCTTAGGGAAGCAACAAGTTTACTTGTGGTGATATTTTATTTGTGATATAACAAATAAAGTTTGCCTGAAGATCAGAGTGTGGAGTAAGCCACTAGTTAGCCATAGAGGCCTGGTAGTGGTGGCAAACACTTTTAATCCCTTTAATCCCAGCACTTGGGAGACAGGCAGATGAATCTCTGTTAGTTCAAGGCCATGCTGGGCTACATGAAATTGATCCTGTCTAAGAGAGAAACAGAGCCAGGTGATGGTGGCTCACACCTTTAATCACAGTTCTTGGGAGTCATACAGTTTTATTTCCAACACTAGGGAGGTGGAAACAGGAAGAGATGTGGCAGGGTGAAGACAGGAATAAAAGGCAGGAGGAGACAGGAGCTCAAGTTGTCCAGTGTGAGCACTTGTATAGACGGAATACCACATTTGGTCTGAGGATTTTGTAGAAAAAAGAACTAGTGGTTCACTGCTTACTTCTCTGTTCTTTCAGCTCCCCCTCCCATATCTGACTCCAGGTTTTTATTATTAAAACCAATTAGAAATCTTGCTACATTTACTGAAGTCAGTTATAGGAGCAGGGATGACTCAATGAAAACTATATCACTGCAAAGCCCATCCCACTCAGAGCAATGATTCATAGAAGCTGAAACCCTGTGGCTCTCTGCAAGACTTGCAGACACCAGTGCTGCTCAGAGAGAATTTCCTTTCTCAGCAACTGTTCACTGCTTACATAACCTTGGAGAGGACCATTGTGAACCTGTAAATTTCAGGAGCTCCTGAGCCTTGCAACATTTATTTATTTCATGAGTCCTGTAAATTTCTTTTCAGCCCAGAGTCTTGAGTAAGCTATTCTAGCATGAAATGTTCCCATTGATACGTGATAGTAAAACCCTAGAGGTGATTTAAGGTTCAGCCGTTATATAAGCATGCCACCTTTTCCCCTCGGACCCTGTCTCTGAATGCCTGTTGCCAGTTTCCTTCTCAGAAGACCTTAAGAAATGTGTTGTTTTTTGCATGGGTGGCCAAGTCTTGGATAGTCTTTCATAGACTAGAAAAATTCCAGTCACTTGCATGACAAGGAAGTACCACGGTTTCCTGTCTGGAATCCAGTTCCAATGTGTACCAGAAAAAAGAGTTACTAGTTAAAATGTTCCATCTGCTTTTACTTCATGTAAGAAAAATAGTCATAATAAAAGTAATCATTGACTACAAATGGAATTACAGACACTCTATAAGAGTCATGGACCATCATTTAATACTATCAACAGCCCTATAGAGTAGGCACATTTAATTCTCTCTTCATATTGAATACAAGAGAGATGAACTCCCCATTCCCTTAGTTAGAACTAAGTTAGGGGTTGATGTTTGCAAATCTACATATTGTATTCTAAAAGTGCTGTTCATATATTGTATAAAATCTATTACACTTGGCCATGTATTGGGTAGAGAGAGTAAGCAAGCTTGTGGTATCTCCTGAGGAGATGTGAACAGCCATCTACTTACCTCAGATGTGGCACCAGTAACATAAAAAAAAATTAGTTTGAACTTAATGAACCAGTGAGATTATCAGTTCCTCTTTCAGAGATATGAGTGAGGAGTATTACAAGAACATGGCTAACTCACAAACGGGTGCATCACTGAACAGCCCACCCAGCATGAATGGTGACTCGGAAAAGATGCATCCTAACAGCTTCCTGCTGCACAGCTCAGTCTTGGAGAGTTTTGTCACCCAAGCAATTGCTCCTGCTTGTGTAACTTTGCGGAGGGGCTTGTGAATCTCAGAAGTGTCAGAACCTTCCTAAGGTTTTTATGGAAACAATTCAATTTGGAGGTGATGATGACCCAACAGGTTGGAGAGAAGATTCAAGATTCTGACTTTGGTGGATGTGGTGGTTTGAATAGGGATGGCATCTAGAGACTCCTGTGTTTGAATGCTTGGCCCACAGGGAGTGCCATGATTAGGAAGTGTGGCTTTTTTTGAAGTAGTTGTGACCTTTTTCAATGAAGTGTGTCATTGTGCTGGTGGGCTTTGAGATCGCATATGCTCAAGCTTCTCCCAGTGTGGATCTTAGTCTCTCCTTCTGCTACTTATGGATCAAGATGTAGAACTCCCAGCTTCTTCTCCAGCACCATGTATGGCTGCATGCCACCATGCCCTACTATGAAGACAATGTACTAAACTTCTGAAAGTGTAAGCCACTCCAATCAACTGTTTTCCTTTTAAAGAATTGCTGTGGTCATGGCATCTGTAAAGCAATAGGAACCTTAACTCCCTAACTAAGATAACAGGCTTGTGTGGTGCTAATCATACAAGTGGAATCTGATGGACTTAGGGACTGATCTATCATTTTCTCTTCCCACCTTCATGTGCACATTTTATTTCACTGCCCCTCCTCCCTTTAGATAAATATTACTTATTTCTTACCAAATAGAAGTGTGTATTAAACATCATCCCATGCTTATAAAGTCCATTAGCCTTTTTCTTTATAAATATCCAAATGTACAGTTTAAACTTGCATGTTCTATTTTACTGAAAATGCAATGCTTTTTTGTGAATATAAGATATTTCTTACTGTATGCTTTTAAGTCCTAATTTTGACCTTAACTTCCTAGTTTGTTTCACACATCCAAGTCACTGTCTCTATGGGCACTGTTGGAAATTCTCTACACCTTGCATAGATTTTTTGTTTAGAGTAAATTTTCCAAAGTTTTGGTGATAAGAATGATCATAGCACAAAACAGAAAAATATCAGATTCTGGCTGATGTCCCCATTGTGTTCAGCTGTTCTTTGATATCTCACTGGCTAACTGGCTACCCCCAGAGATACCAACCCTTTGAGAATGCTTTGCCTTTGGTTAAACTCCCTTCTCTTATTCAGCTTCCTGAATAAATAAATTTAAAAAAGATCCCATAGGCCTAAGGATGCGACTCAGTGGTAAAGTGTTTGCCTTTGCACATGTGGGCTCTCCTCATAGGATGTTGGCATGTGAGCCCTCATCAATCACAGAGTGGTAGAGTTCTTGTCTGGCGTGTGTGGGTCCCCATACAATCCTAGCATACAAAGATGTGAGGGGTTGGGAGAAGGGGAAGAAGGAAAGAAAGGATGAGGAGACAAAGTGAAAGACTATTTGTTTCACAAAAATGTTATCATATCCAATACTAGTAAACTATATATGCTTAAAATGATTATGATAATATACTTGGGAAATGTGGGAATGGGACAGGGATGAGAGAGTTATAGGATGAATATGTTTGAAATACATTATGTTCATGTGTGAAAGTGTCATATAAAAGCCAGTATTGTGCCGGGCGGTGGTGGGGCACGCCTTTAATCCCAGCACTGGGGAGGTAGAGGCAGGCGGATCTCTGGGAGTTAGAGGCCAGCCTGGTCTACAAGAGCTAGTTCCAGAACAGGCACCAAAGCTACAGAGAAACCCTGTCTCGAAAAACCAAAAAAAAAAAGCCAGTATTGTGTGCAATTAGCATAAATTAAAACATTCTTAATCATTTGAAAAATTAAGTATTTAAAATAACATAATAACTAAATATTAAGTAGTCGATCAGAACATCCCCTTTGTCTCAGTGTGTGGGTGCACCCCTCACGGTCCTGAGTTCCTTGCTCGTGCTCTCTCTCCTTCTGCTCCTGATTTGGACCTTGGGATTTCAGTCTGGTGCTCCAAAGTGAGTCTCTGTCTCTGTTTCCTTTCATTGCCTGATGAAGGTTAACATCCAGGAGGTTTTTCTTTGGATTCACCTTCTTATTTAGCTTCTCTAGGATCATGAATTCTGGGCTCAATGTCCTTTATTTATGGCTAGAAACCAATTATGAGTGAGTACATCCCATGTTCCTCTTTTTGGGTCTGGCTTACCTCACTCAGGATAGTGTTTTCTATTTCCGTCCATTTGCATGCAAAATTCAAGAAGTCATTGTTTTTTACTGCTGAGTAGTACTCTAACATGTATATATTCCATACTTTCTTCATCCATTCTTCCAAAACTCACCAAGGCCAGCTGGCCTGGGTCTGAAAAAGCGTGGGATAAAACCGGACTCGCTGAACATAGCAGACAATGAGGACTAGTGAGAACTCAAGAACAATGGCACTGGGTTTTGATCCTACTGCTCTTACTGGCTTTGTGGGAGCCTAGGCAGTTTGGATGCTCACCTAACTAGACCTGGAAGGAGGTCGGTGGTCCTTGGACTTCCCACAGAGCAGGGAACCCTGACTGCTCTTTGGGCTGATGAGGGAGGGGGACTTGATTGGGGGAGGGGAAGGGAAATGGGAGGCGATGGCGGGGAGGAGGCAGAAATCTTTAATAAATAAATAAATTTAAAAAAATAAAAATAAAATAAAAGGGAAAGCTATGGGGGAAAAAAAGAAGTCAAACAGAAAACCCCCTCACCACAGAGCAACTGTTTGATATAAAGAAAGGCTCTTGTTGTGACCTGTCCTCTCACTACCTTTGTCTAGACCTTTCCATGATCATTTTGTGGTTAGTTATTAAGTTCTTTATCTAACTGAAACTCTAGAATAAGGAAATACTGAAAGTAGCTTTTAGACCAACAATTTGATTCTAACACTACACATGAAATACATTGGATTAATCACTAAAAGCATATTCAGTGAACTCCTGTGTGACTTTAGTACTGTGTGGAGATCACAGGCTCCACAGTGACATTCAGAAAGCATCCTTTCAGAGTTTTCAGGTCAGCTGAGGTCAGAAAATACTGCAGAAGGATCAAACAGGGGAACAGTGAAATGGCTAGGGTTTTCTACTGCAACGCCTACAATCAATCTTCAGTTAGAAGATTAAAAGGAAAGAGTTCATGAAAAGAAACATATGTGCTTTAAATAAATTTATTAAAATTTATTCAATGTTTATTTTTATTTCCTAAACCCTTAACCCTTGTGCTTCTGGTAACACTAAGATGTTTTACAAAAATACCATTCTCAGCTACCATTCTGTGAAATGCATCATTGAGCACAGCCAAAGTAATAGTAAAAACATGTTCTTATATAAAGTTTATAGCAATGTTTTCCTCAGAAATCACTTTTCATTTTGTTTTGTACGCAGAGATATTTAAAGGACTCTTGTTGGCATGTGGTTAGTGTTACTGAGAAAGTATACCCCAAGGAAAAGCCAGCTAATCGGGGATGCTTGCCAAATTCATATTCTCCTGAGACCAATTAGGTAAGAATAAGAAATGAGCTTCATCTGGCTTTTCTGTGGTGGCTTCCCAGAATGGTTGCAAGGTTGCTTCTGATCAGTATGGAAGCCGGGGGGAGCCTTTTAAAGAAGAAAGTAAAAGGCTTCTTCTCTCACAGCCCTACCTCCCAGGCTAAAGTCAAACAGCTTGGCCTCTCTGTAAGGAACACAGACTAGAATTTCTCCCCCTGCAGTGTGGTCTCATAGTCAACTGCAGGCTGGTAACACTGACACACTTTGAACCCACTCTTCCCATCTTCTCTTCTTTCTCCTCAGATGATGAATCCGCAGTCTCCTATGTTTGCATGAAATAGGCTCAGGACATTGTGGGTCGTAAGAAATAACTCAGAGCTGTCTTAAAGCTTTCATGAAACATATAAGTAGAGAATTCAAACAAGCCTTGACTCATAAGTTCAAAACACATTTCTGGTGGCAAAGCAAAAGGCTTTGAAATAAGATGAACTTGTGTTTGTAGTCCACCCTTCTGGTGTAGCAGATGTACACCTTGAATTTAAAGTCTAGATTAGTAAACCTTCATAAAATTAATTTTAAAATGGGAATAATAGAGGATCCTCCAGTTCTGCTGTTCGGTAAACAATGGATGCGATAACATGATATAACTGCCTAGAGTTATACCCTCATTCATCTTTGCAATCAGCAATCATGGCTAATGCTCTCAATGAAAAGACTCATCACATAGACTTGGAGGTGGTTCGGTGAGTAATGAAGTTGCTACACAAACATTAGGACCTGAGTTAGATTCCCAGAATCCACTTGCAAAGTCAGGAGTGCCAGACCAGATTTAACAAATGCCAGCACTGGGGAAGCAGAGACAGGCAGTTCCCAGGGCTTACCAGCCTGCTTAGTGAGCTAAAGTCTACTAGAGACTCTTTCTCAATGAATGAAGTGGGTGGTTCTTGAGGAAGGACACCCGAGGCTACCCTCTAACCTTCACATGTATAAACATGCTCAAAAGTACACAAACATATATACACAGACAGACACAGACACACACACACACACGCATGCATGCACACACACCCACACCATTGTTTACCTCTACAGAACTGGTCATGCCTGAAATTTTCTATTTAATCATGTATCCAATTCATTCTTTGTACCACTCCTGACAGCATGTTAGGATGCGTGACCTATATTTGCCATACATCAGATACAGATTACTTGGAATTTGAAGAGCAGACTCTGTAAGATTATTTCCCATTCTGCAGTTAGGAAATCTGAGACTCCGAAAGACCAGTTTCCCTGAGGTGGAATGAGGAAGCAAAGATGGAGTGACGGTGGGTACTCAAGGTGACTTCCTAGAGTCAAAACTTTCCACCATGGCTAACACCATCAGATTGACATCACCTTGGCAGGTGAATGAATAGGGAATCAAACAATGTTAGAGAACTTTCCGAGACAGATTCTCAAATGCTGAGCTCAATTCCAGGCATGCCATTTGCTGTCCCATGCTCCTGTCATGTCTGCTAGTTTCTGTGAATACATATGTGTGTGGGTTCACACATATATTTACATGTGTGTGGAGACCAGAGGTTAATGTTGGATGCTTTCCAGCCTTTTTTAAAAGATATAATCTCCCTCTGGGTTTTTGAGCTCCCCAATTAGTTAGATTAGCATAGGTCCACATGTATATGTGGCCATGCATACACATATGTGAACATGCATGCAGTGGCCAGAGGACAACCTCAGATGTCATCTTCCTGTTTCTTATTGTGATGATGTTTCTTACAAGACTGGAACTCTGCATGCAGGCTACACTGACTGGCTAAACAACTCCATATTCTCAAGAAATGAGAAGACACAGGGATCATGGCTTCTCAATCCTGGCTGTTATTTAATTATGTTAGCCATGGAGTAGGATTGCAAATTCAGAGGTATGGGTGTGCTTTCCTTTGCCACCAGGAACCGTCACTGATTTTGTATTATATTGACACTCCAAGCTGTACTCTTCCTTTATGGCTATTATTCAAGTAATTCAGTTTCACAAGAGTTTTAGAATAATTACTTTCTGGAAGCTCAGTTTGGCACTCATGGAAATATGTGGGGCACATGATAAGCTCATTATTCATCGAGTTTTCTTCTGGAATAAAATTGACTGTATACTATATAAAATGTACACTAAACAGTAGGAGAGAAGATCCTGTAGAAACGTACAAAACTGCGAGCCAGCCTCTGTATGCTAACCGCATTGCATCTAACCTTCTGGATTTCCCGTCCCCAGGTGCCCATCTAGTGCAATGCCAGTATGCAGTTTGTGGAACACATGTCCCATTTCTAGAACCTATGGAATACAATGAGTTCAGTCTCTACTAAACTCCATTCAATCCCATATCTTACATTTAGAAGGATTTTTTAAAATTACTGCCTGAGGAGATGACTCAGTTGGTACACGTGCACACTTGAATTTAATTTCGAGAACCCATGTTAAAAACCCTGGGATGCTGGAAAGAGCCTCAGCAGATAAGAGAATATGCTATTACAGGGGATTGAGTTAGGTTCCCAGCACTCATGTTGGGCAGCTCACAACTGCCTTTAATACTGATCCAGGGGAACCAACACTCTTTTCTGGTCTCTGTGGATTCCCACACACAAGTGACATAAAACATAGAGACACATACATACATGCATACATACATATGTGCTGACAGAGATATGCATACATACACACACACACAGAGTCATACAACTAAAACTAAAAATAAATCTGCTTTTTAGAAGGCCAGATCCTCTCTAAGTGTATGTGATGACCATTAGCTTGGTGTTTTTGTGGGACTCTTAACTACAGGAGTGGTGTGTCTCTAACTCTTCTGCTGCTCTTGGACTCTTCCCTTGCTGTTAAATTGCCTTTTCCAGGTTCAGTGTAAGGGCTCCTGCCTTACTGTATTTTGATTTGTTGTGTTTGGTTGTTATCTCTTGGAGCCCTGTTCTTTTCTAATAGGATACAGAGGAGGAGTGGATCTAGGGAAGAGGGGAGGTGGCAGGGGCGGGGGAGGCTGCGAGGAGTAGAGGAAGGGGAAACTGTTGGCAGGATGTGTTTTATGAGAGAAGAATCGTGTGTGTGTGTGTGTGTGTGTATGTGTGTGTGTGTGTGTGTGTGTGTGTGTATGTAATAAAAGCCAGATCTCAGCTCTGTGGATTTGAAGATAGAGTTTCACTGGGGCTTACTGGCCAGACTATTTGATGAAGTTTCTTTTTGGTGGCAAACTCCATCTCAAAAAATCCAAGAAGGTTGGTGCCCCAAAAATGACATCCAAGGTTGTCCACTAACCTCCACATTGTAAGCAGAGACTGTGCTTACATTTCCTGCCTGCCCTGGCCGAAATAATCTCATAGAAACTATATTAATTATAACATAATTTGGCCAAGAGCTTAGTTGTATTCCTAGCTAGCTCTTACATCTTAAATTAACCTATTTCTATTAATCTATGTATCACCCTGAAGCTGTGGCCTAACAATAAGTTTCCAGTGTCTATCTCCTTCAGTAGCTACATGGGATGTCCTGACTCTGCCTACTATCTTTCTGTATCTCTTCCAGTATGTGTATATTCTTCCCTGCCGTAGGCCAAAACAGCTTCTTTATTAACCAATGGTAATAAAACATATTCATAACATACAGAGGGGAATCCCACAAAACCACATTCCAATGCACATGGGTATCTGTATATACATTTGAACACATGTATACAATTATGCACATATCTATGTATCTATATATTATACATAGTTATATTATTAATTGTGTGTTATGACAATTCTAATTATTTACTGATTGCACAGCAATTTGCTGGAGCTTTCAATAGATAGCCTTAAGTATTGATGGTAACTCTCTAAATTGGTTATTTTAAATCTTCATTTTTACATATGGGAAAACCAAACCACAGAGGTTATATGATTTCCCCTGAGTCCTAAAGGTACCTAATTGGTGGTTCTGGGATTCATCTTAGGTCTTCCTGACTCTTGATCACATTGGCCTTTCCCTCAGCACCATCTCCCTCTTTCCCCACAGATTCAAGCCTTCTCAGGGCCAGCCTGTTTACTCTGTCCAGCTCAGGCTCAGCTCTGAGAGCAGGAATGACTTCATATTTCTGCTGGAGAGGTTAGGCCTAAATTCCCTGGCCCCTGGAATTACTTGGAAAATTGCACCAATTTACATCAGCACAGGTTCTGTGTGTAAACTTCCTGGTTACAAAGCCTGCATCAGGCCCCTCCCCCCATGTCGGCATGCTAGGGTGTTTTCTGGCAATTTGGATGTCTGAAAGAGCTGGCACCAGGGTTTTGCAGTAGTACTCTTCAAATCTCCCGAGGATTCCTGACAGAAAATGCTACACGCCAAACTGCAGTTGAGTTTCAGCGTCTCCACTAAGCTAAAGGCCCTCATTATGCTCTGCTCATGCCCCCATTGCCCTCACAGTGACAAGGCCCCCAAACCACCTCTCTTCTCTTAGTGTATCAGTTTGGCCGCCTCCTCCAGCTTATTGCTCTCCCCGGAGAAATCTGGTATCTTTCTTCTACACAGTTGTTCCCTTAACAGACCCAGCGAGCCCTAAGAAAGCTTGAGGTTCATCCAAAATACTCGATTAGATGTCATTGGGGTGGCATGTAATTAATCCAGGTCGCAGGTTCGTGGTGAGACTTTCATGCAGAAGAAATTCTTTAACTTTTACCGTGCTGAGGACAAGTTTCAAGATCAACAACACACAGAGAACATAGCTAACTCTGAGGGGTGGAAGCTTCATCCACTCTCAGGACACAAGGCATTCTCACCAGGAAAGCATTCCTGTCCAGTTCCTGTGCACATGGAAGACAACAGCAGCATCCTCACCGGAGATCCCTACCCCACAACATGGGCAGTGAAATAACAGCCTCCACATGTTTGCCTGTTGGGTACCACCCTTATCCAGGTGCAGTAGAAGACAAACTAAGCCGAGGGTCTTTGTCTTCTTGCAGCTGCACCCTGTAGGAGGCAGAGAGGATTCTGGTTGGAGGGGACTGGGTGTGGATGATGGTGAGTCTCAAGAGTTAGAAATTTCGTGCAAAGTTCTGATTTACCCAGTCTCTGTCTTACTTTCTAATGCTCTGCTTTGTGCCTGAATTCTTTGTGATGACCACTGCCTCATTGATTTTTGTTTTTGTTTGCTTTGTTTCCTTGATTTGTCTTTTAAAGATGGGCTTCTCTATGCATCATTGGCTGTCCTGGAACTTGCTCTGTAGACAAGCTGGCCTTAAACCCAGAGATCAGCCTGCCTCTGCCTCCTGAGTGTTGGGATTAATGCCATGTGCCACCACCACCCTGTGCTTTTAAGCCTTAAAAACAAATGAAAACCTGAACAATTATCCAATGTTAACAAGATTTAACTCTATCCATGGAGTAGTCAGTGTGTCTGCTCACTGAACCACTCATAAATGGGTCTAATCATTTTGACTCTATCTTCTGATTTATCACAGGTTTACAAAGGAACCCTTCTAAGCCAGAACCTGAGATAAGGTCTATTGATTCACAGTTCTCAGGGTTTCATCTAGTGTCTCTGTCTTGTTTGCATGTTACAAGGTATACTCAGATTTTACATGTTTACATGTTACATTAGTAACACTAATTTGGAAAAACATATTTTAATTTATTTTTATTGTTTAGTTTAATTATAATATTTTCCTTTCTTCATTCTTCCTTCCAAAAAATCCCATATATCCCTCCATCTTTTCCCACAATTATTATTGAATATATATATATATATACATATAACATATATGTATATATATATATATAATCAATTAAGTTTGTATAATGTTACTTATATGTGTGTTTTCAGGACTAACAGTCTGACTCTGGACAACCAGTTGGTGTGCTCTTCCCTGGGGGGGGACCACCATTCCCACTCCCAGATTTACTCAGTTGCCAGTAGGTCTTTGTATAGGGTTGAAGTCTCATGGACTTTGAAAAAATAGTTTAATTAAAAACAATTAGGACTGGATATGTAATTCATTTGGTAGAGTGTTTACTTAGCACGAAACTTTATGTACCATTTCCAGCACCTCCTGAACTGAGCGTGAAGGCTGACTTCTAATCCCAGCACTTTGGTTTATAGAAGCAAGAGGATCAGGACCATAAGGTCACAGTGAGCTGTAGAGGAAATATGAGCCCTGTCTTGGTGACATGAGCCTCTGTCTCACAAAACAACTATCTTGTTTCAGTACTGCAATACTAGTGCCGGGGAGACAAGAAGAACCTTGCGCTTGCTGGCCAGACAGCATCACTGCATTGATGAGCTCCAGGTTCACCAAGCGACCTGGTGCCAACAAATAATGTGGACACCAACTGAGAAAGACATTTGACAATGAAATTTGACCTCCATATTCACACGCGTGCATATGAGTACACATGAACATGCAAGCACACATATAACACACAAGATATTTATAAACATATATGCAAATTTAAAGTAAATTTACAAAAAAAGAGCAAAATTGCCATGTAGGGAGGCCTTTTGCCTCCATTCATTCAATCTCTAGGAATTAAACCAGTGCCTAGTATAGGAGCTGTCAATCTAAACTTCCTCTGAAATAAATTAGAAATGTGTACCATCTTGTGCATACTCCCTCTTCTGGATGTAGACTGTAGGACATTAGAAGTTGTGTCTGCTAAAGCAGCATGCCATCAAAGATAAGTATATTACCTAGGAAATATACATTCAACGAATATTCCTTGAAAACAAACAAATGAATGAATCACTCTTATTAGCTAAGTCTAGGATAGAAAATAATCCTGTTTAGATGTTTTCTTAGGATATTCTTCTACAAAGTCATCAGATTTGGGGTGTGAGTTTTCAGACATTTGTACTGGCTTTCCCTTGGCGTTCTAATAGGCTCTGTCCTCAGCTTTAGCCACTAGAGCGCCTCCTGTGGCATGTTCACTAGGTTCCCTTTTAAAGGAGTCCTGCCCACCTCCCATCTCTTCTCTTTCTTCCTCTCCCTCCCCCCTGCTTCTTTCTTTGCCTCTCTCTTCTCTTCTGCTGCTCCTATCCCCAAAGACCAAGATCCCCCGCCCCTTCCTTTCCCTTCCCTTCCCTTTTCTTCCCTTTTCTTCTCTTTTCTGCTCTTCCCTTCCCTTCCCTTCCCTTCCCTTCCCTTCCCTTCCCTTCCCTTCCCTTCCCTTCCCTTCCCTTCCCTTCCCTT
>JABTXL010021306.1:3105750-3125033 GCA_025134845.1 Neodon shergylaensis | reverse complement strand
TTCCCTTCCCTTCCCTTCCCTTCCCTTCCCTTCCCTTCCCTTCCCTTTATAAAGACCCCTCCATGTGAACTCTGGTGCATGGCATCATTCTCTCACATGCTGCCTGTTCTCACATTCTCTTACAACATGGGGTACTTCAAATTTAGTTTTCCAGTTAACCATAACGCTTTCTTGAATCCGCCATCACAGAGTCATTGTGATTGGTTAGGTGTCTAGTGACAACAATGGTCCATCTTCTGAAAACAATATTCCCTGTTGGCACTGTGTCTGTTGTGTTGTATTGGATTTTGGTATTTCAGTCTTTAAGCTTGTATAAGTTATTTTGATTTTTTTTATCTTCTTCTGAAATTATTTCACAAAAATTTACATTTCTGTCAGGGAACCAAAGTTAACAGGCACAAAATTGATTAAAAAGTGATTATTTTTTTAATAAAACAGGAAGACAAAATATTGCTAGGAATCAATTAGAAGAAAAAACATGTGAGCATTTTTATCTTCTATAAGTGCTGATAATAGAGAGAGAATTTGTTTCACATGGATGAAAGTCATGACCAATTACCAGAATATGTTTAAGGGCTATGGAAAGCTGAAAGTTTATGAACACAAACTCCTCATTAGTTCTTATAATATTAGAGTACTATTGATTGGGTATGAAATACTACATTTAGTTATATGAGAAGCATAAAATAGCAAAACACATCATATCTAACCTATAACCCATACAGGATCTTCCACTGGTGAGCAAGACAATGTCTGCAGGATGTACATTTTTAGATGTTACTAAGATCACATGGAATAGATGTGTCATCCCCATTTGAGAGATAAAGAAAGGAGAAAGCCCTATGAGAGCATGTCTAGAATTTGGACACATTCAGTCTGCATTCTGCAACACTGCCTCTTTGATATAGGCTGAAATTGCACAGTTTTGTGCCTTTGAAAAAAATCAATTGAGGATTTCATGCATGCATACGTTTTGATCAAATTTATCCCCATTGTCTCTCTTCCAACTCATGCACATCATCTTCACTTTGACCTCAAAATATCATGTGCTAAAAAAATCAAAAATAAAAAAAACAAACACAAACCCCTCACTGAAGCCAAATAGTGCTATCCCTATGTGCATAGGTTTAAGGACATCTCCAGGAGCATGAATCACTTCCAGAGGACCTGCATACCCAAAGGAAAGCGATTCTTTCCCTTTAAGCAGCCATCAATATGCAAGAGCTCCTTAGATGGTGGTGTGATTTTTGCCACTATGTCTCCCATAGAAGCTGAGATTTGTCCAGGTGATCTTGTGCAAGCCTTATGCATGCAGAAACTGTGAGTTCATGTGTACGACATCTACTCTGGATCCATAAAACACTCCTTTGCTGCAGTCACCCACCACCTCTGGCTCCAGTGGTGATCTCTGAGCCCTGGGAGAAGTGAGGAGGGAGTATAATACAAATGTCTGATTTAGGGCTGAACACTTCACAATCTCTTATTATCTGAACGCTAATCAGTTGTGGGTCTCTGCTAGCTGTCATCTAATACAAAACGAAGCTTCTCTGATGAAGATAGAGAGATCTAATCCATGAGTGTAAAGACAAGGACTTGGTGCGCAGTTTAATATTAAGTCTATTTAATAGGGTAATGTTACTAGGTTCTCCTCTAGGACCTAAGACCTATTCACTCATGAGCGCTTGTCCCAGTTAACAGTGAAACACTTTGGCTATGTCTTGTGGAGAAGATTTAAGTTAAATCAGAAAGTTTTTGATCACTCCCATTGCAGCCACGCCACTATTGAACCAATGGTCATGGATTACTAGGAGTTGTTATTGTACTTCTCAGTGGGGTTACACTGCTGATTATTTTTTTTTTGCCTTAAAAAGCCATAATAACATTGTATTCATACTCTCTTAGACAGTAATAAAGACTTTAAGATGTTCCTCCCATGTATGTAATTTTTTCTATAAATGATTTTTTATGACCAATAAGATGATGAGGGTGTTTTCTGTCTAATTTACATGTCTTGTTCAGTAAGGCTGGATAGGTTTCTCAGTGTGGACACACCAAACTGCTGTAAATGCCAGCTGTGTTATTTCCAGTCCCAGAAGGTTGAGCCTGGGGACCCACTGAACAAGCTGGCTAGCAGGATGACCCATAACAGTAACATCGAGGTTTGAGTGAGAGAGCCTGCCTCGGTGAATAAGGTGGAAGAGAAATGCGGGATGAGTTCTAACACCAACCTTGGATCTGTGTAGAATGGAACAAAGGAAAACTTCATTGTATGTGGTGTGTTTGAATGTATGTGGTGTGTTTGTTTGTTTATATGTATACAAGGCTGTTTGTGTGTCTCTGTGTGTATGTGGGACACATGCAAGCACACTCACACCTAAAGGCCAACAGCAACCTTGGAGGTCATACCTCTGGTTTTGTTTCTAAAACTGAGATTCTCATTGGCCTGGAAGATGCCCAGTAGACCAGACTGTAGGAGCAGTGAAGCCCAGGAATCTGTCACTCTCTCCCTTCCCAGTACTGGAATTACAAGCACGCACTTTTGTACTCAGCTTTTTTTCTTTCCATGGGTTCTGAATACCCAACTCATGTCCCCATGCTTTAAAAACAAAGACTTTACTAACTGTGCCATCTCTCCAGCCTCTATTTATCATTCAAAAATTCTACAAGAAACATAAAGTATATATTTTCTCTACTAGCAGAAAAAAATCCCTGGGCTTTTCAGAAAGTTTCTATACATGTATGAAGTCTAATTACAGAGAACTCTAGAAATGTTTTCCTCAGTGCTCTCTTGGAAAGCAGAGCCCTGGTTGGAAGAATCCTCGGTCTCCCTTAGAATACTCAGCGTGAGGACAGACTTCTGATCATGTTCAACTTCATGTGCCTTCTTCCCGTGTTCTAGTCCTCGAAGCCAAAGAGCTAACAGAATGCTATATTCAAACGGCATCGAGCTGCTTAGTGCACTTTCCCAAGTTCACAGAGCTCGGAATGACTAGGTAAGTTATCACTGCTATTACATTCCACCTTCATCTGCCAGAGGAAAGGGAAATCAGTTCAGTCTACATCTCGACTGCAAAGCTGTTATCAAAGATCCATGGTCCCAATATACTCTACACATGGATCTTTGAAATTGGAGTCAGGAATGAAACATCACCTTCAGAAAAATGGTATTCTGGTGCTAACGAGGCCTCGGGGCTATTTGAAGCAGGATTTGGGGACTCACTCTCGATTCTCCTTCACAAGTGTTCATCATGTTTACCAAGGGCCTACAGTGAATGTTCTCATTTAATAGGCACTGGTCTACCTTTACCCCAGTTGCTTTTTATATAAAATGGGAACTGCCCCATCTGTGCTAGCTAGTTTTATGTCAACTTGACATAAGCTAGGGTTCATGGACAGAAGGAAACCTCAATTGAGAAAAAAGCCTCTATAAGACTGGGCTGTGGGCAAACCTGTAGGGCAATTATTTAATTAGTGATTGATGTAGGAAGGCCCAGCCCATGGTGTCTAGTGCTAGCCTTGTCTGGAGGTCCTAGGGTCTATAAGAAAGCAGACTGAGAAAGTCACGAGGAGCAAAGTAAGCAGCATTTCTCCATGGCCTCTGCATCAGCTCCTGCCTCTGTGTTCCTGCTGTGTTTGAGTTCCTGACCTGACTTCCTTTGGTGATGAATTGTGATGCAGAAGTTTAAGTCAAACAAACTCTTCCTCCCCAAGTTGCTTTGGTCACAGTGTTTCTCACAGTAGTTGTAATGCTGACTGCTTCACTATCCATAACTGACTTAACAGGCATGTACTGATCATATAGTGATGGTATCCAGATAAAAGTTTTTTTAAAACAATACATTCAATTCTTTCTACCACTCACTAGCCCCAGTGAGCCGTAGTCTCCATACCCTTGAAAGTCATTCCAAGCTTTCCCTAAAGTGTTTGTGTAGAAATCAAACTACTCAAACCAAGCATCACGGATCTGACAGTCTGAAACGTTTCAGGCTCCAAAACATTTGGAGAACTACCATACAGGACTCCACATCTGAGTTGGCCAGACAGCTCATTCAGCGACATTCTTGCACTACAAGAGTGAGGACCGGAGTTTGAGCCTTAGAACCCAAGTTTAAAATGTGCAAGCCCACAACCCCAGTTCCACAGAGACAGAGCCAAGAGAACTCCTTAGAATACCTCACACTGGGTATTCTAAGGGAGACTGAGGATTCTTCCAACCAGGGCTCTGCTTTCTTCATTTAGCACAATCAGCCAATTCCAAGGCCAGATAAATAGGTCGAGAGTGATGGGGACAATGTCTGACACTGACCTCTCACCTCTATGTACATACACACACATGTGCACACACACGCACACACACACACACACACACATTGACTGGAGGGGAAGATGGAGAGAGAAGAGGAAAAGTCTATATTAATTTGTATTAGAGTCAAATACAAACACTAATATGTTAAGTGAAATAGTCTTTCAATTGCACTAAAATCATGAATGGATTTTATGTTCAGACTCCATTCCCATTCTCTAAATACCTCCTTTTGCATATTGAGTATTCCAAGATCCATAATATTCAACAAATGGAGATAAAAGAAAAGTCTAAAAAGCACCTTCGTTCATTCATTTAGGAGAAGGGATGCCAGTCTCGTAGGTTCCGAGTGTTGGACAACACAAGACCAAAAAAAAAAAGTTGTAAATCATTGTGAATGTTATACTGATTTTTTTTCTTTCCTGGTATCTTTTACTTTCTGCTAAAGGCTCTGAAAATTGTTTGTGCTTTTATACATTATTGAAAAACTGATAAGAGAAAATAAGCATTTTCATTTTGAGTCTGTCACTACTATCTGTGATTACTATTAACATTTGGTGTTTTTCCCCTTTCAATTTTATTAATTCTACATTTTTTTAAATATGTAATCACACATATTTATACATGTTTTAAACTTTTTTTTAACCAGTAAAGCACATAAACACTTACAAATACTAGACATTATTAATCTTTTAAGTATAAGCAATTGCATATTTATTTTATATGTGTAAAAATATTATATTTTTCATCTGGAAACTAGAGAGAGCAATTTTTTAGAGCTATGGGCTAAGGATGTAACTCACTCAGTAGAGTCCTTATCTACCTTCCACGGAGGACTGGGTTCCATCCTGAGCATTTCCAAAGCAGAGTGGTGAGCCATTCCTGTAACCTCAGCATTTGGGAAATAGATACAGGAGGATTATGAGTTCAAGGTTATCCTTGGCTACATAGCAAGTTTGAGATCAGCCTACAGCACATAAGGCCCTCCCTCAAAATGATAGTTATTATAAGCATTCGTAATTCTGGAGGCCATAGATACCTGCTGGTGACATTCAAGATCTTCTCTGTTCTACTCATGCATGACTGAAAGAGAGCCTCAAGTGCCACGATGGAAAGACTTTTCATTTCTTCTCTGCTGACCCATAGACACACAAGAACTGTCACCTAGAAAGTTGGTCTTGTATAATTTGAAACGATCCTTTAACAGATAGGCCAAACTTCCCATCACAATATCCTTTTTAGAGAGCAAATAGAGGTAATGTAAATTGATAGTCCTAAACTCAGAATTTGTCTCCCTGGGATGCCCGTGGGCTATCCACATGTGGGGACCACAACATTGTCATCCTCTGAAATATTCTTCCTTGTCAGCCATGTTTTTCAGTGTTGAAATATAATATACTGCTTTAAAGTCATTTAGAAAAGAAATTAACCTAAATATTGGCATTAAAAACAAGGCACTATTATTTATAATGATAAAGATGGTCTCCATTAAGCCTTAAGAACCAAGCACAGTGGTAGGGTGGATAGTGTAGGTTATCAATGGAAGCTACAACACATTTGCAGGCATGCATTAGTGTGAAGAATGTGTATATATAGTTTGCATAATTTCCTTTTTAGGGTGGTTTACATAATTTTATCTTAGCATTCAGTCTTAAATTGGGAATGTTTCCCAGTATCTTCAAACCTCCTCAAAAAATTATTTCTTTCAAATTACCCAGCAAATGTTGAGCCAGAAAAAGACTGTAGTTTTTTTTGTTTTGGAAAATTACAATTATTGAAAAATAAAGCAAAAAATGAACTTATTAAAAAGCATTCCAACAAAAGCACGGGTAGTACTGAACAAAATTAAAATATGAACACTTAAATATTCCCAAATTTAATTTCTGAAATCTCTGATTACATGCTGGAATCTCTTGTCTCCTGGGAAGAATATTTTCACGTAGCTCTTATTTCCTAATTAGATAAATTCATATTCTGAATCGTGGGGGAATGAAATCAGTGAATCCTATGATTTTGCATAAATCTAAATTTAATAAAACCTGTGAGTAAATCTTATAAGCAATCTATTTGACAGTTTTGTTGTGTAAAAATATTAATCGAAGGGAGAGATTGTGCAAAGAGGCAAAAATAGTGCATCTAGAAATAACATGGGCTTAAATGTTTGAAACATTGTTACAACCATTCAAGACTGAGGACACCCTTAGTTTGTGTCTTCTTTGAATTTGCCAGCAAACTTCACAACTCAGAAAACTATTTGTAATATTTGATCAAGTGAAAAACTTCAGGTCACACCCATCACAGAGATTTTGGAGTTCTCCTCTGAAGAAAATTCTCTACAGTTTTTAAAATCAGCAATGAGGCATGGCAGAACTAACACACTGATCTGAGTAAGTAGTAAGTAAGACGAATGTTTTGCTTGTTTGATTCCGAGTTCTCAAATAATCTGTAGTTAGATCTTAAAAGAGTTATTATTTCAGGGCAGTGAATAACTCGGGAGATTATACGCACTTGCCTCCAAGCTTGACCACCAGAGTTCAATTCCTGGAACACATAGTAAAAGAAAGAGAACCAACTCTTGCAAGTTATCCTCTGATGACATATGGGTGTCACTCCTCCTTCCACACTTATACAAATAAATATGCGTAGTTTAATTTTTATAAATTTTCTTTCAAGGTGCTGGCTAATTGTGATAATCCAAATATGCTGTGTCCCTCACGTGCCCACTGGTAAAAGGCAGAGTTTCCATTTAGTGGTACTATTTTGAAAGGGGGTAAAAAGTTTAAAACGCAGGGCCTTTTCAGAGGAAAGCAGATCACTGAACATATATCCTGTTCTTGGTAACTTTCTTTCCTCTGCTTCCTATCCTCCTTGAGGTGGGCAGCCTCTTATACATGTGCCTGAACACGAGTATGGTCAGCTTCAATTAGGGTCCAAGAAAATGGAGCTGACACACCACTGACAGAGATCTCTGAAACCACAAGCTGGGATGAATAGTTCCTTCTTTCATTTTACTCCTTTGGGGATTTTGATGATGGCTAAAAAAAGTTAACTGACTTAATTCAGTGTGTGTGTGTGTGTGCGTGTGTGTGCGTGTGTGTGTGTATGTGTGTGTATTCACGTATTTCTATGAGTAGATGTGTGTAAAGATGAATGAAAGTGTGGCTACAGAGCCGGGTGGTGGTGGCGCACGCCTTTAATCCCAGCACTCGGGAGGCAGAGGCAGGCAGATCTCTGTGAGTTCGAGACCAGCCTGGTCTACAAGAGCTAGTTCCAGGACAGGCTCCAAAACCACAGAGAAACCCTGTCTCGAAAAACCAAAAAAAAAAAAAAAGAAAAGAAAGTGTGTCCAGGCCAGAAGTCATTGTAGAAAGTCTTCATCAGTCAAAATCGCTCTTACTTTTGAGAAAGTGTTTTGCACTGTGCTTGCATTGCTGGTTCTCCTAAACTCACTAGCCAGAGAGCCCCAGGGACCCTTCTTTCTTCTGACTCCCAGCCCTGAAATCAAAGATGCACACAGCAGCCCTCAGTTTTTAACTTGAGTCTGTTGCAAGGAGGGCCCACTTGTTTGTCCCAGCCACCTGGCTAGCTTAGCCCTGAAATAACCACACAGAAACTATATTAATTAAAAACTGCTCGGCCAATTAGCTCTAACTTCTTATTGGCTAACTTTTACATATTAATTTAACCCATCTCCATTAATCTGTGTATTGCCATGTGCCACTGGCTTACAGGGTAAAATTCTAACTGGTGTCCATCTCAGGCAGAAGATCCATGGCATCTCCTCTGACTCTGTTTTCTTCCTCCCAGCATTCAGTTGTGTTTTCCCCGCCTACCTAAATTCTGCCCTATCAAAAGGCCAAAGCAGTTTCTTTATTCATTAACCAATGAAAGCAGCAGATAAACAGAAGGATCTCCTATGCCATAAGTGCTCTGGATCAACTCAGGTTGCCATGCTTGCCTGGCAAGCCCTTCTTCTACCAAGCCATCTCCCCAGCTTCCTCTTAGAAATAATTGTGTTTTTAAAATTGACTTCATTACTCTAAAATCTCACCATTAAAATAAAGTCAATATCTCACTTAGCAAATAAACATTTTCTAAAACTACTAGCTGTGCTAGCCCTATCTTTCACCTCAATAATCAGAGAGGTGAGGCAGGGAAATCACATGGTTTAGGCCAACATAGCACTTATTTTTTTAAAAAAAATTTCTTATGCTTAGAAATAACCACCCTGTGTTATATAAGAAAACCTTTCATTTTCTCCATCCCTATACTCCATGCTCAGCAAGTATCACTTCTTGAACTATACTTGCTGCTAAATATATCCCTGTCTGTATGCCATTCTGATAACTTGCTATCTATGGCTAATCCAAATAGAGGAACTTTTAATCTTATATTTAAAAAAGAAAAACAAATTGCACTGAAGTCTTTTGAAAGGTACTTTCTGAATATATTAGGGAATAATAGTAATAAAAATCTAATGCATAATTTAGAAAAAAGTTAATAGGCTTTAAATAACTAAAAGAATAAGAGCAATAGAGCTTTGTAGAAAGATAATGTTCAGCAAATTATCTGAAGGGTACCTGTGAAAATTATTGTCACATAATTCTATTTTTTGCTCAGTCAATTATATTTTTAAACTAAGGCAGATCTTGGATCTTTGCCATGTCTGAGGCTTTGTGCACGATGGTGTAGCTCTCAAGGTAAAGAAGACATAGATGCCCTTATAAGAGTCTTTTGGTGATAACTAGCACATACACAAGGCTTTTGGACACAATTACTAAGTGTGTGTGTGTGTGTGTGTGTGTGTGTGTGTGTGTGTGAATTATTCTAAAGAGCTGCCTTTGTTCTACTGAGGTTCCTGCAGGCAGTAGGCACAGAAGGTATCTCTGGGTGCTTAACAGTGGGGCTTTAACACTCTGGATGGATTTCACAAATGCACCCATGAAGATATACCTGTAAATAAGTTTATACATAAATTACAAACACACACAAACACATACATATGATAGCAATTCAATAATGAGAAGAGTGGGCTCTGTCATCTTCATCCTGATGGTGATGCTCTCTTTGCTCTCAGCTGCATTTTTGAAGGAAAGGCGGCCAATTTGCTATTGTCTCAGTTAGTATATCCATTCAAAACATTTTTAATAATATCTTATTGTACATATTTGAACACAACTGATTCCCCAGGAGCAAGGCTTTGGACACAATTGCTAAGCAAAGTTACAATAAACAAAATAACAAGAAAGTATTTAAACAATGTCAGTGTAATGAAATAAATACAACCAGATAGTGTTTCAGAGAAATGCTTGCACCGGAGTTAGGTATATATTAAGGGTTTGGGATAGGTCTCTCAGAAACGCTGTGCAGATTTGTCTTCGTTTCCTTTTCTCCTGCTACAATAAAATTCTCTGACAGTGGCAGCTTAAGAAAGAAGGGCATATTTTGGCTCATGGTTCCAGGTTACTGTCCATCACAGTGGGGAAGTCTAGACAACAGGAGCCTACAGGAGCTGCTCACATCACATTTGTCGTCAGGAAGTACAGAGATGGAAAAAGGCTAGTGCTGAGCTCACTTTCCATTTTAAACAGCCCAGGATGCCCAGTTCAGGAAATGGTCTAGAACACAATTATGATGAAGCCTGTTTTAGTCAGTGTTTTATTGTTGTGAAGAGACATCATGACCATGGCAGCTCTTACAAAGAAAAGCATTTAACTGGAACTTGCTTACAGTGTCAGAGGATTAGTCAGTTGTCATCATGGTGGAAGGCGTGGAGGAGTGCAGGCATGCATTGTGCTGGAGAAGTAATTCAGAGTCCTATATCTGGATCTTTAGGCAACAGGAAACGAGAGACACTGGGCCTGGCTTGAGCTTTTGAAGCTACAAAGCCCATCCTAGTGACTGACTTCCTCCAACAAGGCCACAGATCCTAATCCCTCAAATAGTATCTCGAATGCCTAATGATCAAGTATTTAAATATATGAGCCTAGGCAGCCATTCCTATGTAAACCACCATCAGCCTCCAGACAGCAAATAACAAAATCAAGATGATCCCCTAGAAGCATGTCCAGAGTCCCATCTCTCAGATGATGCTGGATTTCATCAACTTGACAATTAACACCAACTGCCACAGACTGCAGCACAGTTGAGTGCTCAGCTTTCTTCGATAGCAGAGGAAAGGTAGACCAGACAGTAAGAATGATGTCCAAGAGAAGGATTAAGTTGGATGTGGTATCCTAAGAACAAGAAGAAAATATTGTACCTGCTGTGTGGGAAGAGATGGGGATACTAGAAAGGAGCATGGAGATTATTAGAGGCCAAAACAGAGCCAACGCTTGCAAGATTTGAAAGCATTTGAAGCTAATTGTTGTGGGCAGCTCTTAGACATTTTTGCAGTGGATTGAAATAATTGGAAAGCCTATTTATTTTTGTCTCACTCTTACTATCATTCAGTGTGGACTGGGATGAATCTGTGTTCACAACATGATGAAACATTCTCTGACTGTAATGTTTGGAAATGCTCTGTTATATTCCATAGTACTAAAGACCAGAACTGAAGATATCTACTGCAGTTCTCTCTGTCTCTGTCTCTCTCTTTCTCTCCTTTCTTTTCCTTTCCTTTCTTTGCTCTCCTTTTGCCTCCTCTTTCTCTCCCTTCTCTCAACTAGTATATCCCTTTAAGTTACATGTGTGTGTGGCAAATTCAAAAGCAACATGGGTTTCATTTGTCAGGTACTTTACACCTTGCTGTGGGCAAGTCTTAGGCATTTTTTAAAAAGTGGAATGAAATAATTAGAAAAGCCTGTTTATTTTCTTATAATCAGCCAGTTAGTTCTCTGTTACTATCACTCCAATTTGAACCTAGATGCACCCTTATTTACAACACAATCGAACATTCCCTGTCTTTTGAGGACTCTCAGTGTCCCGGGGTTCTCCATGTACACTGTGGTGTGCAGACCAGGGTGCCCCAGGGCCTCACCTGTCTCTGCCTCTGCAGCAGTGGAGTAAAAGGGAGAGTCAACATGTCTCACTTTCTCATATGTGTTCTGGGGGTCCACCTCATATCCTCATGTGAAGAAAAGCACTTTAGTGATTAAGCCATCACTCCAGATTCTGGGTTACGTTGTTGTTGATAAAGACATTTCCTCTCTCAGATTTCTGACTGATACCTGTAAGTAGGTGAGTTGCGTGCACAGGTGGACAGTTTGTGGTGTGTTGGGCAGAGGCCATGGCCCCTGAGTGGGGAGACATCAGTTCCAGCTGTGGGAGTTTGATTATATGACAAAGGCAGATCGTTTCAGAAATTGGTTTATTTTCCATCTGACAAAGTCATTTTGATACTGTTTGACTTTTCTCTCAGCCTTTTTCAGGATGGTGATCAACTGTAAGAAATGAGTAAATGAGAGAATTGTAAATTTTTGTTTGTTTGTTTCTTTGTTTTTGAGATAGGGTTTCTCTAATGTAGCCCTGGCTGTTCTGGAACTTGTTCTATTTTCCAGGCTGGTATCAAACTCAGAAATCTACCTGCATCTGCCTCCCAAGTGCTGGGATTAAAGGTTGTGCCACCACCACCCAACAAAATAATTTTGTAGTCAGCTAAAAAGAAAACAGAATTTTTAGGTAATATATCATATTGCATATTAGATTAATATATTCAAAACACATTTTTGGTGTGTTGTGGGTGCAGCCAAGCTTTGGAGCTGTGTTTGGCTCATGTGAACTCAGCAATGAAAACAAAATGATGTTAAAACTGATATACACACCTGCTCCTTCCCTTCCTTTGATGGTTCATCCTCATTTTGTTATTCTACACATGTGCTTATCTACTTCTGTCAATATCATAGAATATGCTGTTTGATAAATTGGAATATTAGTGCTGTTTATTTTCCTTGAAATTGATCAAGAAAGTCAACATTAGTTACTCACAACAGAAAACTGTTCTTGACAGGCTGTGGAGATTGCTTCATGGGAAAGCATTCAGCAGACACATGTTAAGATGTGAATTCAACTCCCAGAACTCACATCAAAGTCACATGGGAACAGCAGTCCTCTTGTCACCCCATCTTTTTGGAGACAGAGACACGAAGCCACTTGAGAAGGATGGTTAGCCATACTAGCCACAACGGCAAGTTCAGATTCTTCTGTCTTAATATATTGAGTGGAAAGGCATTAAACAAAACACCCTACAACAGACCTCAGGCATCCACATATGTGTATATATACATGTGTACCCACCCTCATACACACTCCAGAGGCCATAAACATGCAAATACAATCACATATAAAAGGGAGAGAAAGCAAAAGTAGGAAAAATAAAAGAAAAATATCCTTGAAATACAAATGATTTAATATTGTATTTATTATTTAATCAAATTCACTAAGACATATTTGCGTGCTGAAGTATCATCTACTTTGCCACATAGAACAAACAGAAACAGTCTTGCAGCGGTAGATGAAATAGATCCAGAACAGGGTACACACCTGCTCAACTGCTTAGCAGCCATATAAGAGGCAGGTGTCAATAGGAGGGTTGTCAGCTCAGCTTCTGCTGCCAAGAACAATGCAGGATATATAGTGGTAAAGAACACTGTTTCGGTCACGCTTGCCCTCTGTCACCAAATATCTACCCTGTTCCAATTATACGCATTCTTACCTCTCTTGCCTCTCTGTTGTCATAGCACCCCACGTAATTGTCATCAATACCTTGAGAAGACACTCTGAAGTCCCATCAATACAGCACCTATTTCCAGGACAAAGAACATGGTAGTCTTTTCAGAAACAGCAAATGGTCCCTTTGGAACAAAGATCTTGATCTTACAAATAAGAAAAAGTAAAACTAATGCCATCGCTCACAGTCAACTCCATATACATATACCCATCCAGGGCGCAGCCTGAAACATGAACAGAGCTGAAGGAGACAGGGTGTCCTTTCCATAAAACACAGGCTGTGCTAGGAGCCTGTGCTACTGCTACAGCTCAGAGTTAGTTGTTGTTGTTGGGTGTGGATTACTGAGAAGTAGACTCATAGATACACCATGATCTTCTGTCTCTGCATCTTCTACCCATGAAAAACAACTTATGTAAGAAAATGCCTAGAACAAGGATGGAACTCAATCAGACCATTAAACTGAGTGGCTTTACCTAACTGTGGGGTTTTGCTGAACTGCACATAGTGTCTCAAGATGTTTATAAACCCTCTTTACTTTGTATAACTTTACAGAAAAATTCAGTGTTCATAAATTGGAAAAGCCCCTCCCCCCAACTTCTGTTCTCTCACTTCTTCTTTGCATGTTCTGACTTCTGCAGATCTTCCTTTAAGGTATTTGATCACTAAATAAAGGCTTAACCTTCATATGAACAGTTTCAGTATTCTGCACTGGAGAATATGGGTCTCCATCATCTCAACTCCTAAAATCTAACTCCACCCCTCATTAGGAAGCAGGCTAGCTCTTCCCCTCACCAGGAAGCACTATTCTAGGCTAGCTCCTCTCCTCATCCAGGAAGCACCATTCCAGGCTACCTCCTTCCCCTCACCAGGAAGCGCTATTCCAGGCCAGCCACACATAATTGTGCATATGTTCTTCTCTCTTATACTTTACGCAGTGGCAATTCACTTTGTGATGTTAGTCTAATTAGTTTAAAGACTGAACACAAATTGTTCATGCTATAAGCTTCCAAAATCTCAAGTTTAAGCACAACAATCTGTTTTTCAGACTGCAGTTGGAGCACAGAAGGCATCTTCCCTCTTAAATCATGGCCATATGGACAGAGTGTGTAAGTGACTGTCCATGTGTTCAGGTAAAAAGCTTGACCGCAGCAATCTAAGGAAGTAAGAGCTTCTTTCCAGTTCAGGGTTATAGATCACCATGGCAGGGAAGACACTGCAGCCAGAACATGAGGCTGCTGGTTACATGGCATCCAGTCAGGAAGCAGAGAAAGAGGAAAGCTGATACCTAACCACTGGCTGTCTGCTTTACACTCAGTTCAGGATGCCAGCTCATGGAAGGGTGCCTCCCACGGCTGGCATGTATCACCCCATCTCAACCCAGTCTAGAAAATCCTTCGCAGATATACCCCGAAACTTTGTTGTTGTTGTTGATTCTCTACCCTGACGTGTTTACAACCAATATTAACTGTCACATATGATTCTGGTTATCATGAAACTCTGGTGAAGGGGAAGACTCATGGATCAGATGCCCTTTAACCTCCCTGTTCCAAACCAACACTTTCTGACACTTGGGTTTCAGTGCTGGAATTTCCTCAGTGGCACCAACTGCAGTCCAGATGAGTCTGGGAAGTTGAAAGATGCACAGAATATTCGGAAAGAAGTCTCTGTGTCACACTGGTACTTAACACTTGGCCTTTTTAAAATCATATGTAGATCTATAATTAAGAATAATTCCAGTTCTCTCCTAAAATTAAGACAGCTGAGCGCAGACACATTTCAATTCTTTGGATGAAAAAAAATGGAAATGGGAGTACTCCAGTTCTCTATTGCACTGGCTTCAACCAGTAACACTGAGCAAACAAATTCCAGCAATCAGAAAAACAAACAATAGGGAGGAAGGAAAATAAATCTGATAAACAATAGTTGCACCGAGGAAGCCCCTAGGAGGGTAGGCATTTCAAACCTGCTGAGCTTTTGGAGAATAGGTAGAAAGAAGCCTTGAAAACAGGAGATGTGGGGTAAATTAGGTACCAGGGTTCCCTATCTCCGCTGATGTGCTGTGAAATTTTATTCCTTTGGGGATGTGAACAACATCTGCTCAACCTAGGATGCATATAAATTTGTTGAGTTTACTTATTGTTCTAGTTTGGTTTCTGTAGCTGTAATAACACCATAAGCAAAGCAAACAAACCAGACACACACAGAAGCATGCTGGCCTGGATCTGAAAAAGCCTGGGATAAAACAGGACTCGCTGAACATAACAGACAATGAGGACTATTGAGAACTCAAGAACAGTGGCAATGGGTTTTTGATCCTACTGCATGTACTGGCTTTGTGGGAGCCTAGGCAGTTTGGATGCTCACCTTACTAGACCTGGATGGAGGTCAGTGGTCCTTGGACTTCCCACAGGGCAGGGAACCCTGATTGCTCTTTGGGCTGATGAGGGAGGGGGACTTGATTGGGAGAGGGGGAGGGAAATGGGAGGCGGCGGAGGGGAAGAGACAGGCATATATGCTGCATTTACATAATAAATAATTGAGTAGATAAATGTAACTAAATATTTTTAAAAGAAAAAGGCATAAGTTGCCTTAGCTTTTGTGTGCACTCCTTGAAGAAGGTATTGCACTTAGGAACACCCTTGTTTCCACTCTGATCTGTGCCTTAGTCATTAAGGAAGTAGGCATCATGCTTTACAAGGACAACTCCTTTGCTCAGATGATGGACTGCACGATGCATGCGCTTGATAGCCAGTGAATCTCTATTTTCCTTGCAGAGGCAGTATATAATCTCCAAAAATTGGACAGCTGTATTTGCCAAGTAAAGTATAGTATCGATCAACCTCTTAAACTATTACACAATGTGGGCTAAAATTGTCCTATCCATTCAGTCCTTTTCCATCACACCTGTGTTCCCACAGCAGATTCTTACATCCAAAAGGAATCACTAAGTCTTTATGCCTAGTGTGCTATTGGCTAGCCTACTGAAATTCAATCTTTGTATTATTAGGAAAAATGATCTCTATTTTATTATACATATCATCTTTTTACACCACGCAGATCAACTGGCTGACTATTCTTCATTTTTTTCTCCCTCTAATACCATTTTGTTAAAAACAGGCAGGGCATCCATTCATGTCCCATTCATTATAACCATGCTGCAAAACTATCTCAGGAACTCCTACCTGACCATGCCTCACCTTTCCCAGTTCTTAGTATCATATTGTCCCTATGTGGTCTCCCTCCTTCCAGTCTCCCTGTATGTGTGTGTTTGTGTATGCATGCGTGAACATCCATGTGTGTGTGCATGGGTTTTTGGAAGCCAGAGGCCAATGTCTGGTGCCACTCTTCAATTGAGTTCTATCTCACTTTTGAGATGTGGTCTTTCAAGGAAGATAAAATTTATTGGCTGGGTAAGAGCCCGGGAATCCTGGCCATCTTCTTCCCAGTGCTGGGATTATAGGAAATGCTGCACATACTTGACTTTTTGAGTGAAGATGATAGAAATCAGGTCTTCATGCTAAAGAAGCAGCCACTTCACTGACTGATCCATCTACCCAGCCTCAGACACTTGTAACTTCTTTCTAAATTGTTTGATAATGCTTCAGGTGATTGATTTGTGGACCCATTGTAAAGGTCTACTGCAGGGTATTGAGGGGAAGATGTCCATCACAGATAACACATAAGGGAAATTTTTACTGGTGTGGAATGTTATAGACTGTGGCCTATGACTCACATTTGCATATTGAAGTCGTCTTTCTCAGTGAGACTATATTTGGTTAGAGGTCCTTTAAGCCTAACTATGGTTATTAGATAAGGATATAACTAATGAAGAAGAGGGAGAAATGTCAAAAGGACATATCTATAAAGCAGCTACTGACAGACCAAGGAATGAGCCTCAACATTGGCTTAGTCTTTCGGGACTTTGACACACAATTCTCTCCTCTAGAAATGCAAGAAAACTTCCATGGGTTAAGCAATTCAGTCTGTAGTGTTTTGTTATGGCATATTAGTAAGTAATGCATGGAATATTTGCTATACTGAATGAATGAGTGAATGAATGAATGAATGAATATGAATGATGAGAAACACCACAGTGGACAAAGCATTTGGTTGACAAGTATGAGGACTCTGGTTTCTATCGCTAATTTCCATTTTTAAGGAAGTGTGGCAGTGTGGATCTGTAACCATAGCCCTTGGGGACAAGAGTCAAAGGATTCTTGAAGCTGACTGGCCAGGCAACATAACTGAATTAGTAAGATCCAGGCTCAGTGGAAGAGCCTGTCTCAAAAATTAAGGTGAAAGCAAAAGAAGAATTCAAGGTTACCATCTGGCAAATCTTCACATTTGCATACACACTTAAGTACAGCTGCACATATACACATCAAAAAAAATGAATGTATGAATGAGTGAATGAATGGATGTGTCTCCTGCTCTTTTGATGTCTTTTACACCAGGTCTTCTGCATATGTGCCTCTGTAGGTTTAGAGCCTTCATTGTCAATGTGATTTGGTGTCTAAATGATGCAGGGAAAACTTGAAGTAATATAATTGATGCTATGAAGGATTTACTCATAAACTTGCTTTGTAAATATTAACTTACCGAAAGTAGAATACTACTTTCAATAAGCCTGGACACTAACTGGGCTTGTTACCAACTGTCCAGAAGATGATTTTATGCCTTATTTGAAATTCAAATTTGCTGAGGAATTTTCTGCTAATGCTTATTCACTACGATTGACCTTCAGTTAGGCTCTAAGCCACAGCAAGAGGAGACGACCCTGATGTCTAACCCATCTCATATGGTCTAAGTCTAAGGATATGTCTTTAAGGTAGCCCATGAGGGCAGCGCTGGGTCACAACCACCATTGATTTCCCTGCCTCCCACACTTTTATCAAAGAAAGCATAATTCTGCCAGGTGGGCAAGACAACCCCCAGTAACAATTATTGAAAAGAACAACATTGGTGTGCTTAGGAAAAATTCCGGGAATATTTTTGTTATGTAAATCCCAGCTCTGTGCAACTGGCTAGACTTGCAGTCTCCTGCCTCTGTTTAAATTGTTCAAAGTGAAACCTAGAGCTGGAACCTGAGAAGGAGTTTAAGATGATAGCATATGGAGGCGATATAAGCACAGGGCAAATGTTCTCAACCTTCCTAATGCTGTGACCCTTTAATACAGTTCCTCATGTTGTGGTGACCCCCAACCACAAAATTATTTTTGTTACCACTCCATTCTACTGCTATAAATGGTAATGTAATTATTTGATATGTAGGATATCCCGAGAGTCAAAGTCACATTTTAATTAAAATACTTAAGAGATCCATCAGACAAAAATGCATCTGATCTGCAAGCCCCTTGCCCAAGTACAGATGGTTCCTGAAATGCAGGAGGTTGTTGTTTATGGGAGATAACAAGCCACATGTTTGCACTCTCCTAAACAAGTTTGTTTGATTCATCTGCATCTATGTGTGAGGTAACTTATGGCAGGAGGTTCACAAGCTGGAGGTATGTGAGGATGTTTGCTTGTCCCTGATTGGAACTGATGGGAAATGCAACGAATTGTGGGTTTCCTTCTTAGACTGCTGCAAACTGCGAGTCTGGGACATTTTTCCGGGAACCTGGGTATGGACCTGACCAAAGCCCATCCCCCTGGCCTATATTTAATTAAAACCTGTTTCAATTTTGGCTTTAAACTGTGGTAGTGGTCTTATTCTTGATGAATGATTAACAATATCTGACATATGACCCCTATGAAAGGATCATTTGAGCCCCAAAGGGTATCACCACCCACAGTTGGGAACCCCTGGATTAAGGTATGTGTATGTATATGTGTATATGTGTATAAGGTATATACACATACATTAATATATGTTACAACGTTTTCTCTCATGACTGATCCTCCTTGGTCATCAGCCAGAGCCTGATAAAAGTCATATTAAAGAGCTTTTTTAGGTTTCTTAAGTGTTAAGTTTTATTTTTTCACTAGGAAGACATAGCATTCTATTAACAGGAGCAAGCTGACACAGAATGAGGGCGACATAATTTCGAAGACTTGGTGAAATACACCCTGCCTTTCAATTGCTGGTTTGAATTTCATCTTCCCATTGCTCAGCTTGTCGTCCCTGGAATTGAATCCTGGATTTGCTCTTAGTATTCTAACTAAACATTTGATCTTTGCCTTCCTAAAGGTGCAAGTCCCCACCTACTGATTCCTCCCCCAGCTAACCTGCTTGACATTAGACTAAAAATACCATGGATTGTTTTTTACTGGCTGTTGTGAGGAGCTTTTTTCTCAGGTCAGAAGAGGCCGTCT
>JABTXL010021306.1:3076204-3105740 GCA_025134845.1 Neodon shergylaensis | reverse complement strand
TCCTATAAGTAATCCCTCATGTATGATCTTTAAGCATGTCTGATGAAGCTAATAATCTTGCCCGATTTTAATAAAAATATACTTTAGTTTGTCCTTGCTGGCAGACTATCTAGGCTTATCTATCTAGGGTGAACTCCTATCCCTAGGAGAAGCAAACAAAACACCAGCTTCTACCATGCCTTGGAAGCTCCCTTACTCCTTTTCATGATGGTTAGGAGACTTATTTTTGTCACTGTCCTTGCTCCTAGCCCTCCAGATCACTTATTTGCATATGGAGAAGAGGGAGTACAGGCTCAGCATCACTTTCTGGAACTGACTCAAGTGGGCTAGGAGCTGTGTGCACACTTCGGCAGATACTCTGAGGACATATGCATATAAATCTCTGCTTTCGAGCACAATACATTTTTCAAATGATGATTTCTCAAAAACAGACCGATCTGTCTTGCAAACTCTTGTGCCAAGGCTTCCAACAGATGAAGAGGCAGTTTCCCCATGGCAGCAGCCATTGAAATCTCTAACCCATCCTCTGAGGTTATGATGAAGTTCCAGACTACTGGGAAAAAACCAGAAGCTCAACTGAAATTTTAATTAGCTGAATTTACTAAGCATTGCTAGCATGATAACAGCCTTAAAGCCAAATCGAAGGCACGCCACCTAGAAGGGGCTAAAGGAAGGGTTTTAAAGGTGGAGACCACAATTATCTTATTTCTGTGGAATTTTCAACAGCGTGAGAAACTGCTACACTCCCCTTAGCTACATGAGGAGATTTCTGTCTCTCCTGAACACAGCAATAACAGGTGTCTCACCCCCTGTATGGAGCAGTGATAGGTGGGTTTTGTAGAAGTCAGGGCAAGGGTTAATTATCTCATAGCAGTTACACCATTCTGGGGAGGGTGTCGGTAGATAGGAGCTCATGTTTCAGGAATTTCTAGGAGAGGCCGATGGGTACTGAGGAGGGTCCCTGGTATAGAGAGGAGTTTCCTTTAGCCATCCCAAGGTCAGGAGCAACAGTTAGTAAAACTCATGGCCATCAAGACAGGTATTCCATTTAGAAAAGAAAAAAAACATAATTTACAAATTTTTTTACTACTATCTGTTTCTATAGAACAATAATACATTAGATTATAGTTTCCAGTTATATGTGTTGGAAAAGTACAGATTATTGAAAAAAATTAAAATAACTGCCAAGGCAAATTTTGGGCTTCAAGATTCAAATATATCTGGGTTACCATCTCCATCATCATCCTCATCAGGACACATTCTACTTTTGCCAGAAGGATGCTCTGTGATCAAGATAGACAAAGGCTCTGATTTCTATAAATTGTATGTTCTATTAGTGAGAATGATTAAGAAAATAATTTCTCAAGTTATTGGAATTATAAGTAATTATAATTAGTATACTACAAAAGAGAAGTACTTTGTAAATGGAGTGCTCAAATATTTAGCATCTGACCCAAACTGGAGGTCCAAGAACAGCTTCTCTAAAATGATGGCATTGTACTGACATCTGGAAGAGAAAAAAAAAACACCCAACTCCAAAGGGTGACTTGGAAAAGTACAACACAGAATGGGCAGATCTTGAGAAAACTCTGCCCCAAATACTGGCGGGCCATTAGGGGAGCCTGGAGAGAGGGTCTCAGGCCCTCATTCGTGTTCTGCACTCATTCTCAGGTGACTTGAGATGGTAGAAAGCTGTCGTAAGTGGGAGGGTTAAAAAACAAGATTCATGTTACAGTTCAAGAACTAATTGGAAACGATTGATCAGGATTAATATTGATTGTTAGCTTGACATGACCTCAAATCACCTAGCAGAAAAGGCATCTTGTCACTAAGTATTTCTTGAAGATGACCTTGGTCATTAATTTACTCATTATTCATTCAATTCACAAACCCCCATATATTGTGGATTAACATTTTGTGTGGCACTAAACCTCAGGGGTGGAGTACAGAACTCCTGCCCTTGGTGAGGCAATAGCTCACTAACCACTTTCTTACTAACAATGACATTTTAGAAAGGAAAACCATGCTTTTAATGTTTGCACCCCTTATTGTACTATCTGGATTCTACCAAAGGTAGATAAAAATCTATTTCAAAAATAAGGTTTACATGAGTACTCAGCACGTACTAATATTTATTGTCATTATTCCTTAAGCAGTAGGACTAGCTAATACTTATTTAGATCACATGATATATTTTAAGTAATCTAAAGCTAACTTGAAGTATATGGGAAGATATCAATGACTCTGTGAATCTATAAGGACAACTTTCCCAGAAAATCCAAGGAGCCACCAAACATGTCATACATGCCATATCTTCTTAGTTTTCAGATGATTGTTTAACTTCGGCCTCATTTTTGCTGGTCACATTCATGAGAATGGCCAGTAATTTATAAATCTCCCTTCCTCATCTTTAGGTTTATCTTTCTAGTGTCTCTTCGGAGTTAGAAATTGGGGGCTTTCTTTTGCAGAACCACAACTATGTGACCTAGTAGGAGGACCATGAAACGTTTACTAAGTTGATACTTTAGAACCATGTGAACTTCTGAAAACTTTATAGACAGAATTAATATAAAATAGTGATGTGGGAGCGATTTCTTTCTAATCTGTTGCTTTCATTGGTTAACTAATAAAGAAACTGCTTGGCCCTCTGATAGGGTAGAATTTAGATAGGCGGAGTAAACAGAACAGAATGCTGGGAGAAAGAAGCTGAGTCAGTGAATCACTATGATTCTCCCACTCCAGACAGAAACAGGTTAAGATCTTCCCTGGTAAGCCACATCGTGCTGCTACATAGATTATTAGAAATGGGTTAAGAGGCTGAAACTAAAGGGCCAAGCAGTTTCTTTATTTTTTAACCAGTGACCTTCCTCCATCAAAATAGTTATTTGGTGTCCTGGTTAGCTTTAGCATTCAGGTGTGTGTGTGTGTGTGTGTGTGTGTGTGTGTGTGTGTGTGGTTCTAGATAATAGAAGACTCAGACCTAAGTCCATGGTGTCACAGGACTGAGATATTGATAACCACACAGTTTGTACTTGTGTTTCCTTATGTCCTTAGCTTGGGGCCTGCTTGGGACAGGAAATGGAGGGAGAGAAAATCAAAAGACAGGGGGAGAGAGAACAAAAAGGAAGGTAAGTGCAAACATGTCTTTGACATCACCACTAGAAAACTAATCCATCTTTGTAACTTAATCCAATCCCAACTGCCACAAACGTCCCCACCTCCACATATTATCACAACAGGGATTAGCCTCAGTCCACAGTGAAGCTCTACACAAGGAAATCACCCTCATTTGTGGAAGCGAATCTATATTGTATTACTAAAGGTGGGAATCAGAGTCTGCAGTTTCCCTCTGAGAGTCCATATGTTCTAGAACAAAGAACTGTGGTAGAAATAGAGTAGTAACAAATATCTTCCCGGGTGGAGTGGGCTGGAGAACCTTACTGCTTCTGGGTCATGAGAATCCTGTTCCTTCATGAGTCAGTTACATAGTCCCCAACATGTTCTGCACTGGACACCAGGGATTTTCTTACACTGGCTCTGTCCTTTGCTTGTAGTACTGGGTGTTTAGGTGAAAGTCCTACCAGTCTCCATATATACCCCAAAAGTTTGAAATGTTTGGAATCTCCAGCTCAGAGCACCATTTTAGATCCCTCCCTCAGCATCCTGAGCAGCATCATCCCTGGAGGTGCCCTCTTCAATACCCACCCTCAGTGCACTAAGTGATGGCCCCTCCCCTGGAGCTTCCCTCTTCAAACCCAGCCTCTGAGAAAACCCACCAAAAGTCAGTTCCTCCATGCGCCTGTTCAAGACCACACCTATAAGCTACTTAAGACCTGGTAGCCATATTACCATGTGTTACACCTCTTGTATCGTCCTGAGTGTCACCCAGGAGTGCTTTGCTCAGATTAAACCTGGTTTTATTAATTCAGCTTGACTGGATTGTTACATCTGCAGTGGATTCCCAGTAACCAGGGATTTAAAACTTATTACTTGGCCTAGGGTTTAAATCTTACTCTATTCTTGGTTTCTTTCATATGTTAATCTCACTGCCTTTCTTATCTAACTTTTCTGTCCAGCACGGCAGTGCTTCTACCATTAGATTTTTACATTGGACTTGAAAGCTGTGGCCTCTCTGGTATTGGGTTTTAGCTCCAGCTGTTGCCTATCTATTGACTGTATCATGTTGTAAAGCAAGGTTTCTGGTCATCCCTGAGAAAATGGCTACGGCCTTTTGATATTAGAAACTACAGACTCAGAAGGAAGGCATGCTTGCTTTGGGAGGTTGGAAAGGCAAAGTATATACCTCACTACTGAAGGACAAAAAAAAATCTAATCGATAGTGTTGCTCCAGTCTTTAGCAAAGAATTGGGTATTGGGTATAATGGAGAAAAGCAAAGCACGAGTATCTTCAGCAGCCAGATAGTGTGGTCCTTGGTGCTTGCTGCTTTCCTGGTTCTCCTACACTTTAACAGTCTCCTCTGTGATTAACCAGGATCTTGCTAGGACATCATTGAAAGTCTCACCTAGGCCTGCTGAAGCTGAGCACACAACCCATAACTAAGCAGCCAAGCAATCTGTAAGAAGTTGACAGTTAGGGAACACTGCTCTGATATATCAAGTCACAAGACACAGTGCTGCAAGGAACAAGGACAGTGAGAACACTGCTATGGCCTTCACAGGGCACAGCTCTTTAGCAGGCCATTACACAAACCAGCTCATTTCAAGGGAGAAAGACAAGGCCTACCTGAACTTCTATTTCATGCTTGAAGAGTCTCCCCGGGGTGCCAAACCAAAAGACGTGTGTGTGTGTGTGTGTGTGTGTGTGTGTGTATGTATGTATGTGTTTTGGCAGTTGTGTATTTGGTACTTGTGATGTATGTGTGTATATATGTACATGCATGTGAGTAAATGGGTGCACAGTCCATGTGGAGACACACAGAGGCCAGAGCAGGAAAGCTGGCACCTTTCTCTATGGTTCTCCAACTTTCACTGAACTGGAAGCTCATGATCTTGGCTAGACTTGTTGGCCAGTAAACTCTCAGGAAGTACCTGCTTCTGCCCCCCTGTGGGACAGATACAAGCACCCACTGTTGGGTTCAGTTTTTCAGAAACTCAGCTGCCTAAGCTTCCAGAGCAAGGACTCTTACCCATCAAATGGTCTTCCAGCTCTGAAAGGCATTTTTCAAATATCATCCTTGGTTATAAATAGACAAACGTTATTTGTTGTGTACTATCCTAAAGGGAGCCTTAGCCACTTACCCTGAACTTCAACAGTGTCCCCAACCCCTCCACTAGACTCTCTTCTGATTTCTTTTAATTTTTAAAATAGTTATTCGTTTAATTTTGCAAAAGTGTCTTATGTATCTCAGACTATCCTTTAACTCATCATGTAGTCAACAATGATATGTAACTTCTGATCCTTCTGTTTCTGCCTCCTGAGAGCTGAGATAGGTATGTACCACAATGTGTGCTTTGTATAACACTAGAAATTGAACTCAGGGTTTTGTGAATGCTAATCAAACAATCTACTGACTAGGTAATATCTTTTATGATACTGGTGGGTTCTGAACAGCTGGTGGCAGGTCCTGGTGCCTGGTCCTGAGCAGCGGGGGCCAGGCAGCGGGTCCCTGTCCTGGTGAACTTTAGTCCCCAGAAGGTGCAGTTTCCCAGTGGCAAGAGGCTGGGAAGGCGAGCAGCTGGGAGACACATGGGCAGACACATTGTATGGATCAGAATTGGATATTTATTACTTAGAGGATAGAGTGTGGGGGAAGAAGGAGAAGAGCCTAAGAGGAGAGAGACAGAGAAGGGGGGAAGCAGGAGAGAGGAGATGAGTGCGTCAAGAGGGGACAATGAGAATCTAAAATGGCGGGAGGAGGGCAGGGGTCGCCAGGAGTGGGCATGGCTTGTCTCATAAAGAGATGAAGACCATAACAATATCTATAACCCAAAATTAAGTTTCTTAGACAATATGCAATTGGATTGACTTCTTAAAAATTTACTTAACAATTTGATTTTAGTTGGTATGTTTAAACTTGATAATTTGTTTTTGACCAGAGCCCATGTATCTTAGGCTGATTTCAAATTTGCTATGTGGCCAAGGATGACATTTAACTCCTTATCCTCCTCCTTCCACCTCTAAAGTGCTGGGATCATAGGTGTTCACCAAACTCAGTTTATGAAATACTGGGGATCAAAATTGAACAGCAGCATGCATACTAGGCAAGCAGTCTGGTAGACAAGCTTCATCTTCAGTCTTTTCTATGGTTCCTTTATAAATTTAATTTTACTGAGAGAGAGAGAGAGAGAAAGTATGTGTGTGCATATAAAAGTACACACTGCAGTGTAAGTGTGGATGTAAGAAAACAACTTTGGTGAGCTGGTTCTTTATCTTCTATGTCGGTTCAGAGGATGGAATTTGAGTCTCCAGGTTTATTTCGCTAGCACTTTACCTGCTGACCCATCTCACCTCCCTTCTACTCTAATTTCTAACACGATTATTACCTGCCAACTTAAGAGCCAGAATTCATTCAGTTTTCATTTCCTTTGGCACATATAACCAATCCTTATGCTACAAATTCAGTTCAAACCAGATGTGCTGAGACTTTTATTGACTATTTTATGTAACAAGCTAAATTATCAAAAGGCCCAAACAAAATTAGTCGAAAATTAAAGCATAGAAAATTTAAGCCACCAACTCTTTAAAGAGGCTTAAGAGGTTGCCAGAAAGAAAAAGACAAAACAGGATAAGTCTGTTTGAGTTATTGAGACTGAAAATGCTGGCCCTTGACCTGCACTTTGTTTTTTAAACAAAGTATCAAGTGCTTTACTGCCTTGGGGATTAAAAAAATAAACCCACTTACTTATGTATAAATATAACACTGGCAAATGACTGTGTGGAAATCTCTCATGTAGACTTGAAAAACAGGTCTTGTGAAAGAGGAAGAGGATCAGTCCCAATGACCACTTGCAAGGCTCGTCTGTGTGTTCCCATGACCATATGTAAAGATCGGCTGCGTGTCCCAATGACCACATGCATGAATATCTGTGTCCCCTTGACCACACGCATGAATATCTGTGTGTCCCCTTGACCACATGTAAGGATCAGCTGTGTGTCCCCATGACCACATGTAAGGATCGGCTGCATGTCCCCATGACCACATGTAAGGATCGGCTGCGTGTCACAATGACCACATGAATGGGTATCTGTGTGTCCCCTTGACCACATGTAAGGATTGGCTGCGTGTCCCAATGACCACATGCAAAAGCGTGGCTGTTTGCACATGCTGATTTAGGCTTTTTGATTATACGTGGAATACAAACATAATCAATGAAGGTTGGTGATGCTGAGTAAATGCGATCGATTGTTTGCGTTTAGAGCCTGGCATCTGCTACAGATACACAGTAGAGAAGAGTCAGTCATTTCAGAGGGAACTGTTGACTGAAGAGTTAAAGCAGGAATAAGAGACCGACTGATGCTGAAAAACATCCGCTAAGTCCATTTTAGCTGGATATAAGAAACCACTTCTATGTTCAGTTCTATTTGAACTTCACAGGAGCCTTTGAAGTAGGATGGGAAAGATAAATACTTTCCAAGTTAATAGATGTAAAGCGGAAGCTACGCGCAAAGTTAAGAGAGGGCTGAAGACCTTTCTGGTCTACATTGGAGCGAGCACTGACTCCTAGCCTCCTCCTAAAGCCAGGGGCTGTGCCCCACTATTCCCCAAACCTCAAGGTCTAAAGACTCTGTAACCAATACACGTTGTCCTGTTTTTTCCCAGTCAGTTTTCCATTGGAACGGATCAGATACGAAAGGCAAGAGAAGCTCTGGGGAGAGAAAACAGAACACCCATCCATCAAGGGAGGGTTCTTCTGTTCTGTTCCACAGATCGATCTGATGCCCTGGGGACATTAAACCTCACCTAGAAGACATTGAGGATATTTTCCATATTAGTCAAAAACTGTGTGAGTATGTGTGTGTGTGTGTGTGAGAGAGAGAGAGAGAGAGAGAGAGAGAGAGAGAGAGAGAGAGAGAGGAGAAAGAGGGAGAGAGAGAGAGATACATGCCAAGGTATGCGTGTGACGGCTGAAGGACAGTATTCAAGAATTGGTTTTATTCTGTCCCCATGGGATCTCAAGACCAAACTCAGGCTGTCAGGCATGTATCACAGCAATAGCTATTACCCTCTGAGCCACTTTGTGGGCTCCCCGCTTCTTTTTTTGAGAAAGAATCTCTTTTGAACACAAGCCTTGCATTTCGACTAGACTAAATGTCCAGTGAGCTTTTTCCTATATTCACTCCTGGTGCTGGGCCTTCAGGCATTAGGACATCCATGCTCAGCTTTTGTGTGGGTATTGGTGATCTGAACTAAAATGCTCTTGGTTGCACAGCAAGTGTTCAGCTTACTGAGCCATCTTTCTAGGTCCAACATGGGCTTTTTACTTTACAATGGGAATGGAGGGCTAACTTACACAGGGTGTATGTTCCAGGCAGTCTTCATCTGCAAGGGATTTGAATCTCTAATGTAATTCATATGAACCCTAAGACTGGGTAAATGGTAAATGAATCTATATACAAGAACCTTCTGAGGGGCTCATTGGAACTATGCATCTCGCTTCCCACCATCAGATAAAATCCACTGATAAAGTGTTTCTTAGGACCTTGGTCAAAGATGCACCTTGAGATCTCTGTAAAAGAACCTAAGTGGAGATGTATATAGTGCTTGTATATACACACATGCATGACTGTCTGTGCACACATACAACTGTGTAACTATGTTTCCTGGGTCAGGAGGTAAAAAAAAATGAAGTGTCTGTGCCTACTGAGAAAAAAAATATACATGTGTGTGGTACTTCCTGGACAGTGGGTAAAGTCACTCCTTCTTATTAATAATAAATTTCAGCTTTCTATCCCTCCTGAAAGAAAGGTCATGGTTGGCTAGAACCATAACTTCCCATTATAGCCTCCCTCCCTGCCTTCATCCACTTTCCCCTTTACTCTACAGACTCCTCCCTTAATGAGCCCTTGGAGGGAGTGAGAAAAGAAAACAGGCTTCATCAATTTCCCTAATGGCTCTTTCGGAAAGCTTTTTTAAAAAAGAACTTTATATTTTTAGATCTTTTCAAACAATGTACCTATTAGAAGGATGGCAAAGGTCTTGTGGGATTTAGGGAAGCTTTCATTAAGAAAGATTGGGAATGATTTCAAGGTCAGTGTCAAGTGTCTTCAAAGAGCTTGACTTCAGAGCTACAGAATGAGCAGCAAGTCTCCCTCTACAGTTAACCACACTGAGAGTCGGTTCCCAAGACCTGGTGGTTTGAATGAGAATGACCCCTTATGCTCATAAATTTAAATTCTTGGTCCTTAGGTGGTAGATTTGAGGAATTATGAGGTGTGGCTTCCTTGGAGTGCATGTGATCTTGAAGGAAATGTGTCTCCAGGGGTGTTCTTTGGGGTTACAAGAACCTATACTAAATCCAATCTCTCTCTCTCCATCTCCCCCCACCCCTGCCTTCCACTTGTGCATCAGATGTAAGCTCTCAGCTCAAACAATGTTTCTCACCATGATGGTCATAAACTCATTTGCAGAAACCGTAAACAAGCCCGCAATCACAAGCCTTTCTTTATAAGTTACATTGGTCATAATGTGTCTTCACAGCAATGGACAAATAGCTAAGACAGGAGGAGAAAAGCTTGTCTGACTGGCCAGTCTTATATTAGATTCCTGATACTGATGGTCCCAGATTCAAATACAGATTACTGTGAACTCTCAATACAGTGTTGTTTCACGGTTGTTTCTTCCATGTGTTATGAGAAGGTTAGAGGACAATTTGAAGGAATCCAATTTCTTTTTCCACCTTGTAGGTCCCAGAGTTTGAAACCAACCTTGGCAGCAAGCACCTTGACTCACTAAGTCATCTTGCTGGGTTTTTTAAATGAATATTAAATGTAGACAGTTATTCCAACAATTTCTGAAAAGGCTCTTTCTGTACTTCTGTTGCTTTATATTATATATTGATATGAATTAATATCCTCAGCACGGATTATTGCAAAATGGAAATATCATCAACTCTTAAAAAACAAAAACAAATTAGAGATACTCTATGCCCTTTATTGTCAAATATTCATCCAAGATTCAATTCTTCTTATAAAAGAAATGAGTACTCTTAAATAATATAAAACAGGTAGAAATTATCTGTAAATAAAATTGAGCCTTTCTCCATTGTGTATTCAACAATCAGTGACTATACTCTCACTCTATAACAACTGAGATCCTTCTAGTGGAGTCCCTTCAGATGGATAGGACTCCATCTCTGATGAGAACTATCCAACTTTTATTGATTTTTAGATTTCACCTCTGTATTTCTTGGACATTCATATTGTCTAATTTTGTTGTTATTGTTGTTGCTATGACAAAATACCCAACAAAAGCAACTTAATAGTGTAAAATTTTATTTTGTTCCATAGTTCTATGATACAGTGCACCATGCACGGGAAGCCAGTCAGCAGGAGCAGGAGGCAGCTGCTCACAGTGTATCCAGTCAGGAGGCAGGGAGATAAATATCGATGGTCAACTTACTTTCTTCATTTTATTAAGTCTGGAAAACCAACCTTTGAAAAGGTGAACCCCAAAGTTAGAGTGGATGATGTGGGATTTTCCTCTTTATGCTGTGAATAGGTTTTTGATTAATTAAAAAAAAGCTGTTTTGTCCTATGAAAAGGCAGAATATAGCCAGGCTGGAAGAGATATATAGAGAGAGTAGGCAGAGTGAGGGAGACACCATGTAGCTACTGAAGGAAAAAGATGCCAGGCCAGAACCTTACCGGTAAACTACAGTTTCTTGATAGTACATAGATGAAGAGAAATGGGTTAATTTAAGTTATAAGAGCTACCTAAAAATATGCCTAAGCAATTGACCAAGCAGTGTTGTAATTAATATAATTTCTATGTGATTATATGGGTCTGAGTGGTCAGGAAATGAGCCTACACACACAGATACACACACACACACAGAAACACACACTTATGCACGTGCAACATGAGCACACCTTCACAATCATTCCCGTAGTGATTCCAAATCAAATACTGTTGATAATCAAGATTAATTACCATGAGATCTAATAGGCTTCTTTCATTAGTACCTATTTAAGTCAGCTTGGGCAGCGATAGAATTATGAAAGTGCTGTTATACACAGATCTCTTTCATTCATTGTTCTGAGAAGCTACGAGCCTAAGATTTCATGGTACTGGCACATTCACTTCCTGCTGAGGGTCACTACTTGGCTTGCTAATGACTGGACACCTTCACCTTCTCACATGGTCTTTTCTCCCTGTAAAAGGAGGGTAAGATGGAGAGTGTGATGGCTCTTCTTGGTTGTCAACTGGACTACATCTGGAATTTACTGAAATCCAAGTGACTGGGCATACTTGTGAGGGACTTTTCTTAATTAAATAATTTTAAAGTACAAAGACTCACCTTTACTCTGGATCTTTAAGGTGGAAAGATTTAGTTTTAATCTGGGTAATACCGTCAGCTGACAGCAATGTAAAAGACACAAAGAAGCTTTACCTCACTCCGGGGGCAAATGCATTCCTTCATTAGAATTGGAGTCTATGTCTTCAGGATTCTGGTGTATACTGAGACACCCAGCAATGTGGACTGAACAGCTACTGAATTCTTTGACTTTCCTCTGGTAGATAGCCATTGTTGGAGTAGCTAATCTACAACCTGTAAAATTCTCTAATAAATCTGATAGACACATACACACACATGCATTCTCTCTCTCTCTCTCTCTCTCTCTCTCTCTCTCTCTCTCTCTCTCTCATTCTATCAGTTCTGTTCCTTTAGAAAACTCCAAATAATACAGATTGACAAATGACGGAGACACTCAGAAAGTGGGAGAGGGAGAAAGAGAGAGAGAGAATTTAAGAAACTTAAAACGTCTCTCCTTTTATAAGACTGCCGTTATGTAAGATTATGTCCCTTTTGGTAGAATTTAACTTAACATTAGTTTTCTGCTAAATGTTCTATTTCAGTTTATGATTGCTTTGGGGAGTTAGAATCCTCAAATATATGATCCTTCTGCCTCTCTATTTCTAGTAGTAAAATGACAGACATACTGACCCATGTCTGACTCCACATTTGATTTTGAGGAAAGCATAGTTCAAACCACAGCACAGCCTTCTTATAAAGCTTAACTGTCAGCTTCTCTGTTTTTGTTACTCTTATACTAAAACAAACTCTTCATGTGACCCTAGGACAGTCCCAAGTGAATTCATTCTATTTACCTGTGTTAAAATGAGGGCATTACCTGGAAGTTTAAGACTCAACAGAACACGATGTCCGCTCCTTCAAAGACAACTAGGACAGAGAAGCCTTCAACAGTGAGAGTGGAGCCTGGCCGACAGTGGAGTTGATAAAGCACTTGCCTGGAATGCATGAGGATCTGAGTTCGTCTCCAGAAGCTCTAAAAAGATCAGGCTCCAGTGCTGCATGCATGCTGCACACTTACAGTTCCGGTGGTGGGAAGAGGAGATGAACAGACCGACCCTGCAGCAACTCACTGGCCAGGAAGAAGCCTACATTGCAAGTTCTAGGCCAGTGAGAGACATGCTTCAAAAAACAATGTGAACAGGAGCTAACACCCAAGCTTGATCTCTGCCTTCCACACACACACACACACACGAGGGGTAAAGGAGAAGGAGCAGAGAGGAAGAGAGTGTTGAGAACAGTATAGTATTAGATGATAAAATTAGGTGATGTTTTTATAGGGCACAGGGAGGAAGATACCCATTCAGGACTGCAGAGAAGATCCCAGGTATATTATTAAATAGAGATATGAATGAGAAAGGAAAGCAAGAAGCGCTTGGGGCAAAAAAGGACTAGGAAACTTTAGACAATCCAACAACTCCAGAAGCTGAGTAGGAAGTATTTAGATAAGTGTAGCATAAACTTGGCATTCAAAAGGGGGCTACTGTATATTTCTTCCAAAGCAACAGCTTCTTTGTCCTTGAAAACATCAAATATATGTGAACTATAAAGTATAGCACTTAAAATAAGAGATGTACTGGATATATATGAAATTGGAGTAAAAGTGAGTTTTGCTGGTGAGCATGAATTTAGTACTTTGAGTGCTTGTCATAAGTCCTGAAGCTACTGAATGAATAGGCCTTGTGTCCTGCATGGGCCAAAAATCACTCTGTGCACATGTTACTCAGCAAAGATCATTACTCATTGTTTTTCAGTTAACCCTGTGTCATTATTGATATGCGATAGTCACTCCGACTTATTCATTTGATTTATACCACAAATAGACTAGGGGGTGATGACATTCCTTTACTATACTCTTAATCACCAGATAGGCCTGACTGAAAAATTCCTTGAAGTTACTATTTTAGGCAGGTGGTCATTAAATATATTATGATAAGGAATAGCAAAATTTCTAGAATTTTCTTTACCAAGACAGCAAGTTCTCTTCTCAAAGCCTAAATGCATATATTTTGAGATAATGTGGTACTCAGTTGGCATTGTGACAAGTCAAGTCTGCCTACAGAAGTGTGAAGCAGCAGCAGTTGAATGAAAGCGAGAGTCCAAGTTTCCCCTCCCTCCCCCCTCCCTCCCTCCCTCCCTCCCTCTCTCTCTTCCTCCCTCCCTCCCTCATTCCCTCACTCTTCACTTTTTCTTTCCTTCTCTTTTTCCTTCCTTCCTTCCCTCCCACCCTCCCTTCCATTCTCCCTCTCTCCCTGCCTCCTTCCCTCCTCCTTTCCATCTCATCCTCCCTTCTTCCTCCCTCCCTACTTCCTTCCCTCCCTCCCTTTTTCATTCTTTCCTTCCTTCTCTCCCTCTTTCTCATCTTCTCTCTCCTTTCTTTCCATTCCTTTCCCCCTTTTCCTTCTTGTTTTCTCTTTTTAAGAGGTCACGTATAAGCCAGGATGACTTGGATCTCATTATGTTTAATTTTTGATCCCTCTGTTTTCACTTCCTGAATTCTGGGGTAGAAGTATGCCACAAACTCTGGGTTTGTGCAGAGCTAAAGACGGAATCAAACACTGTACCATGCTGTACCAACACTATACCAGCCAAGCTCCTTCTTAATCTTAATATTGTATTTTCTTGGCATAATTTCCTAGAGACTCCAGATTCAGCATCTATGTCCCTACCTCTTTCTTCACTCTCCTCTAGGTGCATTTATTTCTGTCTGTTCTACTAAAGAAAAGTAAAAGAAAGACTTTACTCTGTTCTCATAATCTTTAAAGCCTTGTTATTTATCAAGAATTTTACCTGTGATACTGCCTGGAATATTCTCCTTATATCTCTATAGCCTTATTACAAATTCTTGCAAACACTCCAGGAAGCTTAGCTCCCAAAGAGCAATTTAAAGTGCAGTGAAACTATGGTACAGACAGAAGGTATAATGGAGGTAGGAGGGACAGGGAAGATTTCACCTCTACACCCTTCCTTCTGTCCATTCGTATGAGCTACTTTTTACACTGCTGTGACCTAAGCAACTTTAAGAAGGAAGGGCAAATTTTGTCTGATTTTTTTTTTTTTAGTTACAGTCATTCTATCATTGCAGGACCAGCATATGGATAGCAGGATCTTAAGGCAGCTGATCACTTTACATCCATAGTGAGGATGAAGAGAAAGATGCACATTGATGTTAAACTCATTTTCTTTTTCCTTTTCATCATTCTGGTACCCCACCCTAGGGAAAAATTCTGCCCACAGTCTCAGGTCTTCTTAATTAACACAATCCAGAAACTCCCTTCATAGATATCCCAGGTGGTTTGTTTTCTTGGGAATCCTAAATTTTGTTAAGTTGACAATCAAGATTAACCTATCACAGCCTCAAATTGGTAATGTCTTGTCTATGGCACCAAGACTCTCCCTGAGGATAAACAACAGTCATTTCCTATTCAATGCCGGTGGAGTTTAGAAGACTTGACAACTTTTCTCAGTAACTGCAGTCTCAGGAGTACAGTAGGTGGATGATTTATTTGTAGATAGCTGAGGTGTCCATTTTCCAAGTATTGGAGTCACAAGAGGGACTAGGCTACTGATGTTATGTTTACAGAACATTCAGATGGGAAGACCTGCAGTAGGAGGGAAAGTATTTTGCCCCTTCATCTTCATCTCCAAGAAGTAGTATTTCCATGCATCCCATCCATCGTTTCTGTACTCCAACCTGCAGTTTCCTGGTGTTAGGTGGAAGGAAACATGCAGTTCAGGCTGGAAAGCATCTTGCCAAAGCTCGGCAGAACGGCCATCTTTCCTGGATTTATAGGGTCTTGTTTCTGCCTCCATCTGACAGGCTCACATTTTGTCTTTGGTTGCAGGTGCAAAGCTGAACAGATTCATGGTTGTAGCTGAGAAGACACACAGAGGCATACGCTGTGCGAATTATTTTCATGTGGATAATATACTTAGGGGGCCTCGACTTGATCATGCCAGGCTTATCCTGATCTGAGCCTGGGAGTTCCATTTTGATTTTTAAAATTAACTTATTTATGTGTTTCTGTTTTTATCCATATATGTTCACTACTCACAATGTTGAATGAATTTTAAGAAACAAATTTCATCCATAATGTCATCAACGATATTAAAAGCTTTAAAACCACCTATGTAGGCATCTATCCAACTATCCAAGCATCTGTTTGTTATTGTATAATCTAGTGTTTAAGCAGCTGTTGTTAGAAAGTGTTGCCATCTATTTATAGTAAATACATATGGCATTGTTTGGGGAATTCTTTTACTTTGACAATATATACTTTTATTTGTGACAACATACACAATATCCGCTGTCTGTGGTGTGTGTGTTGTACAGACATGTGTGACTGCATGGACTCATAGTACACATGTGGAGGGTAGAGAAGGCCATTGAGTGTATTTGTCGGTTACTCTCTACCACACCTTTGGAGACTGGATTTTCTGTTGAGCCTGCCACTCCTCATTGTGTCTCTGTTGGTTTGGCCAGCAGCTCGGAAGAGCCATTCTTTTTCTTGCCTCCTCAGTGCAGGGATGGCAAGCACAGACATGGCCATGCCAGCTTACTACTTAGGGATGTGAACCCAAGACTTTATGCTTGAACAGAGAGTGTTCGCATTCACAGAGCCATTTTGATATTAGAGGAAATTTACTGGGATGTTAATGGATGTGTTCATAAACGACCTGGGTGGAATAAGCAAGCATGCAGATTGGTTTTAATTTCTATTTCGGTGCTGATATCCCTCTGTCATTAGAGGAAAGCTTTCTTATGGTGTATGTATAATTCGGGCTTGAGAGTGAGCTCTGTAAACATCTGCCCCTGCAGTTTTCAAAGGACTCCATGTAGCTGCCTCAGGGTTACTTTGGATTGAGGAGGAAGACAACTTAGGAATCTCCTTCTGGGGCTGCTCTACTTCTCTTTTTATAAATACTGTCAACTTTCACAGGGTGACATTTTTACTTCACTGTCCTTATTTATTTTGAGTCTAAAAGTTCTCAGGGCTTTAAAATATCTTTGCAAAATGCTGATCTTTGTGCAGCATCTCAATAGAGTGCTCGCCTCTCCTCCAGCTGGCCTTGCAGCTCTCCCGAGTATTCTGTGAGGTCTGTCCAACTCTCTGCTGATTCTCCATTCTGGAGGCTGATGTGGCACAGGAGGAAGAATGTCAGAGGATGGTTGCTGACATCAGCCTTGTCCTTCACATACACATGCATCCTCATGCTTGTGTAAGTACACACACACACACACACAAGTGCATGCACACATGTACACCATACACATTAAAAATAAAAAAGGGCTTATTTCAATTCATACTTTTGGAGGGTTTAATACATGACCCATGTGTCACCTTTATTTGGGGGCCAGTAGTGAAGCAACACATTATGATGGGGACACCTGAAAACAACAACAAAACCACTGAGCTCATGACATGATGAAAGAGGAGAGGGGAAGGGAGTGCTGAATTTCCGTGTTCTCTTCATGGACATACCCTGACACCAAAGACTGTCTGCTAGTCCCAAGCTCTTAAAGGTTCTACCACCTCCCCAAAGAGCCAAAGTACTGACAAAATCTATAAAAAGAGAGCTTCTGGGGTCATTCAAGATCCAAAGTGTGGCAATTCACAACCCAGAAAAAAGTAGTTGACATTAGAAGACACACATGTGACTCAAAGTGGAATCAGTTGGATTGTCTGCTTTAATATATCATTGGTGACACAGGACTTAAGTGTCCCTGGTCCTCAGTAGCAGGATGGGGCAATTTATAGGGTTGAAATGACTACTATGACAATGCTGGGGGAAGAAAAATAAAAACCAGACAGGCCTCTACTGTTAGGTAGATGAGCCAATTTAGTGTGGTAGAAAAAGAAACTTTTCCTCCTCCTCTCCTTCAAAAGATCAAGACAGGTTGTCCAGGGACAGTTTTATTTATTTATTTAATACAGATTTACGTGACATGAAAGACTTCAAAAACTCCTTGGGAAAGGAGCTTATTTTGATGCTTTTAGCTTCAGTGAAGTACAGTCAGGCACATAGAAATGTGAACTAGTGTGATCTAACCCTGTAGTCAGAGCCTGGCAACCTGAGCAAGCCAAGCTTGGCCATTTGTCCTCAGTAAGCCAGCTATAAGAATAAGTCACAGGGAAAAAACAAAGAAAGGATACTGATCTAACATGGCTACCCTGGGGAGATGGAAAGAGAGGGACAGTGATCCCCCCTAAGTTATGGTGGGATAGTGACACAAGGTCTGGATTTAAGTTGAGAGTCAGAGGAACACACAGCTAAGAAGTCCTGATCCCGCTGTGGGATGTGGTCCTGCCCATCATCTTTGTTAGGACAGGTCTTCTCTGAAAAATGTCTGGGAAGTTACCAGAACTGTGAAAAAAATTTTCAGGACACTGGCTCCTCCTGCAGCTGGTACCAGGGCTTCACCCATTTCATTTCCCCAATTTCTTAGTGACGATTGTCTCCATAACCTGCTAGTCAAAGGGTCCCCATATATTTCTAGAATACCTTCATTCCTGCCGGCATGGTTACACAAACAACAGCAGACTAAGGAGGGAGCTCTTCAGACATGCTGAACGATCCAGTTAGTGATCCCTCCTCCCACACGAGGCACCAGGACCTTTCCGCAGTGGCGGTCTTCCCGTGAAAACGGGGATACAAAGCTTTCCAGGCTGTGCCTTACTTTGGGGAAATGAAGTTCTCTATTCTATGACCCTCTTGAGGAAGAGTCCTGTGGTTCATTTTCCTCACTTTAGAGGAGTTAGAGGACAGAATGGCAAGAGATCCAAAGGGGTCGGAAAGAGCTCTGGAGTCAGCCCTTTCGTAACTTCCTCTGTTCAAAACACTCAGTACACCAAGGAACTCTAATGGAGGCATTGTGTTCTAAGCATCAAGAACATTTAACTTTAAGCAATGTGAAAGTAGGAACAACTTTAAACACACTTCTATTCAAGCTCAAAGGTGGCGTAAGGGGTCAGAGATCCCTCAAATTAGGGCAAGATCTGTCTCACAGGGCAAATGCCAACCACAGACCAGGAAATATTAGGATAGTGCTATTGTTCTCTGCTCCACGACTGGTTTCAGTATTAGCAAAGAACGTGAAAAATCCTACAAGGTAATTGCTGAAGCTGTTCATGAAGTGAAGTGTTTGGAGAGTAGCCTCTTGTTTTACTGTTACGTCTATGATCCTGTCTGAGAATAAAAACCATTTTCTTATAAACATGAGTCAGCATCCCAGCCATTTTACCTTGTGCCCTGAGAGTCTCAGGATACATGGCTAGTTTGTGTCTTAAGCCTTATCCCCCAGAGTCTCCGATTATGTGGCTGACACCAGCAAGCATCACAAATTCTTCTGCTCCGACTTGCACATCTGACCAATTCACCCTTCCTTGTGTAATTCCAGTTCTACCTCTGTAATTTCAGGACTCAAAGACATTTGATGTTACTCATCTTCCCTTGGACAACCCAATGCCCCTTTCCCTGGAAAGAGCAGGCATTTTCCCTCTTGTCTCAGCTGCTTTTCTCTCTGCTGTGAAGGAATACCAGAGATGAACATTTTTAAAGGGAGGGTTTATTTTAGCTCACAGTTGGAAGGTGCAGTCCATCATGGTGGAAGTCATGGCAGCAGGAGCTTGCAATAACTATCACAGTGTATCCATAAGCAAGAAGCAGGATTCTGGGCCCCTTTGTTCGGTCCCACCTGGTTAGTTTATACCTGAAATAACCACACAGAAATTGTATTAATTAAATTACTGCCTGGCCCATTATCTCTAGCCTCTTATTGGCTAACTCTCACATCTTGATTCAACCCATTTCTAATAATCTGTATGTCACCATGAGGTCATGGCTTACCAAGAAACATTCAGCATGTCTGATCTGGCAGCTCCATTGCAGCTCTCCCTCTGCTTTCTTCTTTCCAGAATTCAGTTCTGTCTCCCCACCTACTTAAGGCCCCAAGCAGTTTATTTATTAACCAATGAAAGCAACACAAATACAGAAGAACCTTCTACACCATTTCCCTTTCTCGTTTTTGTACTCCAGGAACCCAGCCCATGGATTGATGCTGCCCACAGGCAGGGTGGGCCTTCCAATCTCAGTTAATGTCCTCTGGATGATCCTTTATAGACATGCATGGAGGTTTGTCTTCTGTGTGATTCTTGGTGCTACCAAGTCATAAACAATCCCTTCTTCCTCTCACACATCTTCATGACCACACACAAGTTCCTAAAACAGTTTTCACATGTTCTATACAGAATGTCTGTCCTACCTTCTTAACTATGTACCACCTACCTCATAAGAGGATGGATATGTGCCTTCTTTCTTTCTTTCTTTCTTTCTTTCTTTCTTTCTTTCTTTCTTTCTTTCTTTTTCTTTTTAAAACTCTTTTCTGATTGGGAGCCCAACACTCAGCTATCAAAGAATGACACAGAGATTTACTTTTACTTATAAATAGCCAGCCTTAGCTTGGCTTATTTCTAGCCAGCTTTTTTTTTCTTTAACTTAAATTATCCCAACTACCTTTGAGTTCTGGGCTTTTATCTTTCTATATTTCTGTATATCTTTTCTTTCCTTCCTATTTCATGTCCAACTGTGAGACTGGCCTCCAGCATCCCCCTCTCCTCCTTTTCTTGCTCCTCCCTCTCTTTTTGTCCTATTTATCTTCTCTGCTTGTCAGCCCCACCTATACCTTTTCTTCCTAGCTATTTGTTGTTCAGCTCTTTATTAGACCAATCAGTTGTTTGGGGCAGACAAAGTAACACAGCTTCACAGAGCTAAACAAATGCAACTTAAAAAAAAATGGACCACATCTTTAATGCATCATTGAACAAATAGTCCACAGCTTAAACAAATGTAACATATCTTCAACTAGTATTCTACAACAGCTATATGAATATATAGAGCTGGTTTCTCTTCAGATTGTATAAATGTTTTGCATTTTGCTAAAGATTTCCAAGGAGAGATGGTATAATGTTCATTTTCCTCTGTGTCACTGGTAACATGGCACACTGCGTAACCAACTTGAATTTGTTGAATGAAAGACAAGATACCTAATGTATCCTTACTCAGTTACTAATTCCCTAATTTTTAATACTTTTCCTTGTTAATAAACATACTTATTTATTAGTAAGCTCAAATCAGATAACTAGTCTTTGCTTGAGGAATTTTCAGTGCATTGAGATGGCAAATGAGAAAATGTGTACAAACAACTAGTTTTCTACAAAATAATAAGAGAATGAAGAGTTTCTCAATTTCCAGTGCAAAGTACGAAAAGCTCTTTCCTTTCTCCACACCATTCCATTCCATGAAGAAAATAAAGGGCTGAGGATATAGCTCAGTTGGTATAGTATTTGTCTAGCATGAAGGTTACTATCCGGCACTGTATAGACATTGTGGCTCACAATTGTAATGCCAGCACTCTGGAGGAAAAGGCAGGAGGATCAAAAGTACAAAGTCATCTCAAGCTCCATAAACTGTTTGAAGCTACCCTGGGTTAGGTGCCATGGCATCCTATTGTCTCAAAAAAGATTGTGCTAAACTGAAAACAAACAGACAAACAAAAAATTGATGCCCCACCTGCAAAAAAAATTAACAACAACAATAACAAAATAAACTGAAAAATTCAGACCAGAACAGTTCAAAAATAGGTATGCGATCTCATGTTTCAGCTTATTTTAGTCTATAGAAAATGCTCGCTCAGACTAATGTTATTTATTTCATTAATACTGTGTTTATTAGTGAGGTAAATGCGGGTATGTATGTATATGTTATGGGTGTCCTTTTAAAAGACTGTATGCCTATTTTTCTTTTATCATTTTACATACATAATTTCAAAAGTTCACTTAGATCATATTTATACTCGAGTTCACGAATGTTCAACTAACTCAGCACTGTGGAGCAATGAACCAGATAACCTTTTCTTTCATTCTGAATTCCTAAAGTCTACCATGCTAGCACCCTTCTCCCATGTTGTAGTGATCACTAATATCTACAGGTATTGTCATATATCCGAGGAAAACAGCCAAATTCAGTCTCAAGTTAAGCACACACTGGCACAGAAATTCAAAGATAGGGTCTTAGGGAAGTGCTCATATAATTTCATTGATCAACAGCAATAAAGCAAAAGTTGGAAATAGGAATTTTGGATGTTTATTGTTTCATCCATCTAGAGCCAATACCTTCTAAGCAGTATAGCAATCTGTTCTTTAAATAGTTACACAATCTTCCATATGCAGAAATGTTAATCAAAGTTCTCGCTACTCCTTCCTTATGAGTATCAATGCTGGCTTGTTTTCCTCTAGACACAGAACTACAGAGGACCCTGACAGCCCTGCCACATCCCTTGCCACTTTACTTTCATGTCTGTGTTTTGCACTGAAATTTCTACACCACTGTGTGGAAATATACAGTTCATGGATTTGAGTATTGATAGGTGTTTAATCTGAGACAGAAAACAGCCACACATTCTCCACACAGTATGGATGTGTACCCCCCCTTTTCCTACTTGTTTAATAGCAGTTATTGCAAGGCATTAGTTTATTTTAGATACTGAGTCTCATGTAGCCCAGGAAGGCTTCATACTACACAGCTGAGGTCAGTTTTGAATTCCACATCTTTCTGCCTCTACCTCCAAAGTACAGGGCTTTACCTATATACCACCACACCAGTTTATATGGTGTTGGTGATGAACCCAAGTCTTCATGCATGCTAGGCAAGCACTTGATAGAACTATGTCTCTAGATACTGCTCTAGCTTTTTGTTGTTTTAATTTTAATTTTTAATTATGTATGTCTGTCTGTGCAGTGTGTATACTTGAGTTCTGGTGCCCATGGAGGACAGAAAAGGATATTTCTGTACAAGGGAAGACTAGCTCTAATCACAGACATTGTGTTAACTACACTCTAGGTTGCTGAAACAAAAATCCCTGACAAGAACCAACTTAAGGGAGTGTCTTAGTCATCAGTCAGGGAGTGTCTAAGCAGTGCTCTACTGCTGTGAACTGACACCATGACCATGGCAACTCATGTTAAAAAAAAAAGGCATTTAGTTGGGTCTTACTTACAGTTTCTGTTTGGTCCGTGATCATCATAGCAGGGAGCATGGCTGGATGTGTAATGATGTAGTCGTAGCTAAGGACTTTACATCACAAACTACAGAGAGAGAGAGAGAGAGAGAGAGAGAGAGAGATTGGACAGGGCTCCAGCCACACACCTATTTCTACAAGCCTATACCACCTAATCCTGATTCTATTGAACACTTCCACACCCTGGTGACTAAGCATTCAAATGTGGAAGCCTCTGGGGCCCATTCTTATTCAAATCGCTTCAGGAAATAAAGGTTTGCTTTGAAGTTCCAGGAGATATAGCATGCCATGACAGGGAAGATGTGGTGGCTGGTCACATTATGCACTTATGCACAGACCAAATGTGTCTGATGACACATTAAGTCTCTTCAGTATTCAGGAATGTTTCATGATGTATACTGAGATAAACTGTGAAACAAATCACTGTTTTGGCTTAAGGGAAAATGGACTTTTCCCTGAAGGGAGTCAGTTGAGCCAGGGCTAAGAGAACAGTCACTCTGGAATTCTCATATCTTCTACATTCACTCTTATCTGCTCTTCGGAGAAAAAGCTGCAGGAGCTGGCTTACCATGCAACTGGGTAGCGGAGATGTGTACTGGACTTCCCAGGGTACCTGCTGTACTTGCCAGGTCCCAGAGCAAAGGGTTACGTGAAAAACATATGGAAACAGCTTATTTATAAACAAGAAGGCAAGTGGGGTTAGAGAGATAGGGAAAGTCCAAGGCTAAAATGCTGTGGGTCTTGAGACACCTGATCATTCCCTCAGGACATTTACATGCACTGAGCTCTCCTTCTCTGTTATTTGAGGACCAAGTTCTTTCACTAATCTGTCTTGTGGGTGGATGGGGGTGGAAGGTTCCTTCTCCTCTGTCACTGGTTTCTTGCTTCTTTTGATCCTGATGATGCTTTATTTCAGTTCTGATTCCTGCCATGAAGTTGAAGGGGAAAGTCAGTATTGGAGCTAGTGATGAAGGAAAGAACAAGAACTTTTATCTTGTATGTTTATTACCTTGCAAAATGATGCAAGAAAGGTTGGTTTCCTGTTGGATTTTTGGGAAATATTCAGTTTATAGAATGGCATGTGTTCATTCTAGAAAAATTTGAACAAAAAATTAACTTTGCATGTCTGTATATTTGTATGTGTATTCATACATGTGTGTATGGGTTCATGCATGTGTGCAAATGAGTATGGAGCCCAAGAAATAATATGGGATTCCCCTCTGTATGCTGTGAATACCATTGGTTAACAAAGAAACTGGCTTGGCCTGATAGAATAGAACAGAGCTAGGTGGGGAAAACTAAACTGAATGCTGGAAGAAAGAAAAGAGGAGTTAGTGAGAAGCCATGTGGCCCCTTCGGACACAAATGCCAAAACTTCACCTGGTAAGCCACATGGCAATACACTTACTACTAGAAATGGGTTAAATTGAAATGTAAGAGCTAGTCGATAAGAAGTTAGAGCTAATAGGCCAAGCAATGATTTAATTAATACAGTTTCTGTGTGATTATTTCAGGGCTGAGCCGTCAGGAACAAACTAGCGGCCTCTCACAACAAAGAAATGTCTTCTTGAATTGTTCTCTAGCTTATTATTTTGAGTCAGCATTAGATGAACCTTGGGCTTACCTATTGGCTAGCCTGACTGGCACACATGATTCAGGGATCTCCCTGACTCTCCTCACTATGGTCACAGTATATCTGACTTTTCACATGGGTGACAGAGATCCAGCCTCATCTCATCATACAACAAGTATGTCACTGGCTAACCTGCCTCCTCATTTGTAAGAAGGCAACTCTATTCCAGTGGCTACTGAGAGTTTTTTTTTAATTTTTGTCTGTTTATTTTTGTTTGTTTTTCAGTAAGTATGATTAGGATTTGGTAGAAATGCTTTCTAGATTCTAGCATTGGGTAATCAGTTCCAATCAGTTACCAATTTAGTAAAAATGTTTCAATGTTTTCGGGACACTTTTTTTTCTGCTTCTTGATGCAGGATTTTACTGTCCTATTGTTTTATGCAAATGGTGAAATTTTAGGCAGGCAAAAGCAATCCTGATCTAGAGGTTTGATATATTAAAGATAAACACAAAACAGGACATTGGCATACTTCTGTTACAATTTCCTAGATGTGAAGTTCTATAAATAAATTTGCCGAGTTTAAAAAATATTTATTTTAACATTTGTGTTATTGTTTTCATGAGTGCATATATATGCATAAATGGATTCTTGTTCCATACAAAGACCATAAAAGGGTGTAAGTTTCCTTGAAATCGAGTTACAGACCCTATGAGTTTCCATGCCAAACCTGGGTTCTCTGCAAGATCAGCAAGTCCTCTTAACCACTGAACCATCTCTCTAGCTCCAACATCAACCTCATAGGTACTTTTTTAGTTAATTTATTTTTCATAATACATGTAGAAAGATAATAAATCTTTCTTATTTGGCACTTGACAAACAAAATTTCTTAAATCTTAGTTCATATTACACAGGTAGCAACTGTATTTGTCCTTGCATGTGTCGGGAGTCAAAGTTCTCATTAGTTAGTGCATTCTAGTCTTTTACAAGCTTGACGTTTAGTTTATAAACACTGATTGATCTGAGAAGTCTCACTGTAGCCAAATAGCAAAGGAGGCAGGCAGGAGTACAAGGGGCTGGAGTATAAAAAGGTAAGATGTACACCTTGAGAACTTTACTAAGGCATAGTTAGGAACAAGGACAGTAACCCCTGTACTTCTGTATGTATATATGTCAGTGGTCATGGAGTGGAGCAGGCCTGACCTTGTTTGAAAAGCTTGGTAAAAATCTCATATTGACAAACATTGTAGGCCAGCAATTATTTTGCAATGACCTTTCTGTGTAATTGAAATCTCCTGTGCAACTCTGGTCTGTAAAGAAGACTTTGGCGGCATGAATATGGCATTAGCTACAGGGTCACAAACCTTTAGTATACTTGTTTTCTTGCTTATGCATTCATGGCTCTTGTATGTCACAGCACAGAGAAAGGAATTCATACATATGCAGTGGTGGGTATGAACTCCTGACCAGAGGTGCAACTGATGGCTGAAGGTCCAATGAAAGGCAGAGTTTTGCAAGACAGTGATCTCACAAATCACCTCAGACTGTCTCCAAGGTTCTTGACTTGATTCTAAGAGGACAGGAATGCTCAAGGTAAGAATTCCATGGACTCAAGTCAATACCTAGCCTGAAAGTATAGAGAGGATCTTAATACAAATGAGAGGAATTCTTATATCCAGGAGTCATATCACTCAACAATGTAACTCTTCTATCAACTTGGCTTGTTAGAGGACCAAGAATAAGAAGGGACTGGAGAGATAGCTTAATTGGTAAAATATTTGCTGTGTTATCATGAAGACCAGAATTAAATTTGCAACACTAACATAAAAAGCTAGATGTGGTCATGGGCTTGATCCAATGCTGGGGGTGAAGAACAGGAGGCTCTCTTGCCCAGTTAGTCTAGATGAATTAATGAACTTCAGATTTAGTGAGAGACACTGTCTCAAATACTAAGGTGGAAATGGTAGAGAAAGAGACCCATTTTTGACCTCTGGCCTCCACATCTGGACACATGCACACACACACACACACACACACACACACACAAGTCAAGGTCAGGATTTCTTGTTCAGGAGGGGATATGGACTCAGACTTTAGGAGAGAGAATACTCAGCGTGTGGTGGGAACTTTGGCATCAATGGTGCATTGCCTCTACATACATCAACCTCTTTTGTACCTCAAATAAAGGATAGATGTGTCTCCTCTCTAGCCTACTGAATTACTCCTTCCAAGCCTATCTTCCTGATGGATGTGATCTATGTGTATAAAAAGAGAAATAGACGAGAAAGAGAGTAAGGCAAAAATTTCAAAAGTGTAGGGTGGAGGAGAAAATATTTGTATTAAGATTTACATTTCTTCTTTGGGTAAGGAGGATTCAGGGAAAAAGATGAAAGCCCAAAGTGGGTATGTTCAGTATCTTGATAATCTTTTATTTTGGTAATTGACCATATTTTCTATCACTCTGATGGATAGTGAAGGTGTGGACTGTACCAAACAGAAATGTCCCGTTTCTAAGGACAACTTGATCTTTGGGAAACTACAGGTTAGCATCAAGCTAACATAGGCTGCCCTTCTGATTGCACTTCAGTCTCACCCGAAAGACATGATGCTGTTTCTTAGGAAGCCTAGGATTACATGATCCGAAAAGAGTAAGACTTCCTGGGGTCAGAGGTGGGACAGCCTGGAAGGACATTGGAGACAATCTAGTCATAACAGTCTAGTTCTAGGTGTGTGTGTGTGTGTGTGGTGCACATATGTGTGTGTGCACAAGCATTCATAGATGATAGAGATAGATAGATGAATAGATGACAGATGATAAATAGACAGAAAGAAACATGTGATAGATAAAAAGACAGAATATATTCTATCTAAATCAGACTATGAAAATAAAAACAAGACCAAAGACTGGGAGGAAGATAACTCAGGAGAGCAGTTAGACTTGAAATTTCTGAGGGAATGCTTGGGGTGCTCCAGTCCAGCAGATGGGTAATGGGGGTCTTTGACAAAAGGTGTGAACTGAGCCCCAGTGACTCTGTCTGTGGCACAGAGCTTGCTTACCTCTTTTTCAGGCTATCTCCTCCTCTGTACCTCACCTAGTTGGCATTTTCAGGAAAGTTTATTTTACCCCAAATTGAGACTGCAATAAGTAGATGAAGAAATAGGAATGCGAGCATGGATTTTCATTTTTCCAAAGTTGAAAAGTTAACTAGGAGACAGAGGAACAGCTCTCTTTCATGGTCCCTGGAAAGGAAGTCTCTGGCACTGATTTGACTTGTCCTATCCAGAGTTTATCAACACCTATAGTTCTTGAAACCTTGTTTTTGATGCCCTTATTTGAACTACCTGGAGGCAAACATCAACTACTTACAGCTCTTTATGTCCTGTTATTGAAAATGTTGTTCAGTCTCTCTCAATGCTATCTTCCTATCTAACAGACTCAATCATAGCAATTCCATGCCAAGACGATTAGAAAGTAGATTTTTATAGTATCTACTAGTTGGAAAATATAAAAACTAGTTTACAAGGAAATTATAGAGCCATGTAGTAAAACCTGCATCTCAGCAATGATGTATCTGTGCTAGTGTGCCTTCATAAATTATTATTTTAAATTTTTTGGTCTTTGGTAAAATTAATTTAATGTGTTCATCATGAAACAAGAAAAAAAATTCCCTGTGAGCACCAACTTAGTTCTCATAGCCTCCTTAGCATCAACAATCCAGCTGCCACAGGGATCATAAGGTTCCTTTTGCAGATTTTCAGTCTTCCAGATAAAAAATAATTAAAATATGGATTCAGATGGACGTTTGAGACCAGCTAACCCAGGATGTGACCAGCACCCAGCTTTCTCAGGTGCCCCCCAAGACAGTGCACACAAATAAGCAGGAAGCAGTCTTGAAAATCCGCTGTCCCAATTCCTTTAACCTGTTGTGCCTGACCTCTATAAGAAAGACATGGGAATGTTATGATCTGATGGCCTGGTCTATCACTTGTGTACCCTGTCCCTTTAAGAGACAAGTCCAGCCCACTGCCACCCCTCCCTCCCTTCTGCCTTTGCAAGCTGGTCTTCCTCCTGTGAGCTCTCCCTCTCTGACCCTCTGAAGAGTGGTTGCTGCCACTCCTCCCCCCACCTCTCTCCCTCTCTCTGTTTCTCTCTATCTCCCCTTCCCCTTCCCTTCCATAACCCACTGAATAAACTATACCCAAACTCTCTCTGCATGGCGTGTTTATCCATCTCTGTCTCTCACCCACTAGCGCCGGCTGCCGGTCTCAAGTCTCTGATCACCTGCCACTGCAGCTCCTCCTGGGACTGGCTTTCCCCCACCTGGGACTGGCTTCTTCTCGTGGCCCACCACCACCTCTTGGGGAACTACAGTTAGCCCTACAGCTATGGCTATGGTTATGGAGTTAATCCCATCCTCACCAGTCCTTTTCCCTTAGAAGATGTGCAGTGCTTTGCACAGAAAGCTTGAGAGCTAGTCCTAGCAGCCACAGGCTTCAGATTTAAGCACAGACATACTGGCTACAACAATAGGTACAGGCAACAAACAAGTCATGAATAGGATTAAATGTTTGCAGGTGAAGGAGATGGGAATGCTGCACCGGGAGAAAGTTGGGAAGCAGTAGGTTTTCACCGGACAGGGAGAGAGGGTGATGTTTCTCTGTTGAAGGCTGTGGTGAAGTGTTCAGTCCATGGGGCAGGCCTATGGGAGTGTTCATCACCCCCACATAATGCATAGCCAGCCCATGGGACCTATGGGAGAATTCCTACCATCATGTACTGCATCCACAGCACAGCACAGCACAGAGGAGCCTTGCTTTATAAACTTATGAAGTTTTTAGGATTATGGTTAAAACACTGTACTTATTTTTATAACTTAAATTTAGAAAATTTGCTTGCAAAGTGAGCATTGGCTCTTGTTCAAGAGGATCTTGGTTCTATTCCTAGTACCCACATGACAGCTTCCAACTATCAGTATCTCAAGTTCCAGGGGATGTGACCCTCCTCTATCCTCTGCGACACTAGATGCAGACATGGTACACAGACACACACTTTACACAGAACACCCATACACATAAGCAAACAAAGAAATAAAGATTTAAAACTTCTTCACTCTCTGTCTCTGTCTGTGTGTATCTGTATTGTGCATGTGTGTGTTTGCGTTTAAGTATGTATACATGCATATATATTTTTATGCAAGTGTGCTCTTCTGTGGTTGTATGCACACACACATAGGTGCCATGGTACACATGTGAAGATCAGAGTAACACTTTCTATAGTGGATTCTCTCCATCCATCTTTTGCTGTTCCTCATGTTCCCAGTTACCTGTCCACAAGCTTACAGACTGTTTCTCTCTCTCTCTCTCTCTCTCTCTCTCTCTCTCTCTCTCTCTCTCT
>JABTXL010021306.1:3026524-3076194 GCA_025134845.1 Neodon shergylaensis | reverse complement strand
CTCTCTCTCTCTCTCTCTCTCTCTCTCTCTCTCTCTCTCTCTCTCTCATTTCCATACCAGACGTTGGGGTCATAGATATATGCCACCACATCTAGCTAGCTGTTGTGCATAGTTCTGGATCCAACTCAAAACTCAAACTCAGGCTGTCAGTTTGTGCTAAAAGCACTCTGATCTGTTGAACAATTTGCTGGCTGTAAACTTGTTTTTCTACTGAAGGTTAGTGAGGTCTATTCAAGCACCTGTGTAGACATGTAATAAATCAAAAACTCTAACATAGTATAACCTCCTGGGCAAAAATAAATATGCTCTAAATGGATCCTTGAACCCCTCTTTTGGCTATCAAGTTATAGAAAAATAAACTTCACAAAACTGAAATTTCCCCAGGAGTCTCATGTTCAGAAAAGGAAAAGACTGAAGCTTAGTGCCAGCTAGAGGAAGAACTTGTCTTCTGGAAAGAGATTCCCCACAGTTAGGAAAACTTGTCAGAACACCTGGTCAGAGCAACTGTAAATAGATAAAGAGGATGTGTGGCACTTTGATAAGAGTTGATTAGCTAAATGCAGTTCCAGCCATCTATTTAAACCCAGGACTCATATCAGGACCCCAAAGATGAGCTTGGGAGGTCGCTGGACCTCTTCATTTCTCTTCTAAATGTGGCTCTTCTTCTTATCTGTTCTTCACGATTGTGTGTCTCTTTAACTAGCCTATTATGGATGGTTGCCAACCCTGGTTTATTTGAACTGCCAGGATTCAGGCTGTGACCCTGATAGTTCTGATCACATACCCATATCTCTGAGGGATAATCCTGTGCTTTCAGAGAGCAAGTCCCTAACAATAATATGTAAGAAGAAGAATAAATTTACTAGACTAGTTAAAAGAGAAAGCTCTTGAGGCAGATTCTTTTACATCAACTACTGGGTTTATTAATGGTGTCTTACAGGGCCTGAAGCAAATTTTCTGTGTTTAGAATGAGCACTATACAAATATTTATCTCCTAAGATTATGATGATAATTAAGTGAGATGCCAAAGGGAACTGCAACAGGGACCAACATACAATTTGCACAATGGTGAAATCTTGTGTGGAAAGAAGTTTGCATGAAAGATTAACAAAAACAGATATCAGTGGAAATTTTGTTCTATAAATGTTATGCAACTTTGGGTTTACAGCATTGTATTGACTAGATGTATATTATCTCGACACAATCTAGAGTCATTTGAGGAGAGAGATCCCCAGTTGAGAAAATGCCTGTGTAAGATTTGTCTGTAGACAGTGTCTACAATACTTCTGTTATTGATGATGGATGTGGCTGAGTCCAGCTCACTTGGAGGCAGGGCTATGCCTTCGTAGGTGAATGGTATAAAAAAATAGGCTGAGCAAGCCATGGGGAGCAAGCCAATAAGCAACAGTCCTCCATGGTCTCTGAATTATTGCCAGCCTTGAGGTTCTGGGCTTAAATTCCATCCTTGACTTCCCTCAGTGAGGGAAATAAGCAGTTTCCTCCTCAAATTGCTCTTTGTCATGGTGTTTCATCACTGTCATAAAAACCCTAATAAAAACATGTGTGTGTGTGTGTGTGTGTGTGTGTGTGTTTGTGTGTGTGTAGACTTGGGGAGGCTGGAAGAGAGAATTAGATCCTATGGAGCTGGTAGTAGTTGTGGGTAAACTGTGGGACTTGTGTACTGAGAGTGAACTCAGGACTTGTGGAAGAGCAGTGAGTACACTTAACTGCAGAGTCATTTCTCCAACCCCTAATGTGTAATGTTTGAAAGCCAAAGCCCAGTTCTACATTTTTTTAAAGAATATGCATGATATCTCAAAGTTGTTTTGATTTGCATTTCCCTGATCGCTAAGGAGGTTGAGCATGACCTTAAGTATCTTTTGGCCATTTGAACTTCTTCTGTTAAATATTCTCTGTTCAGTTCAGTGCCCCATTTTTTTAATTGGGTTAATTAGCATTTTAAAGTCTAGTTTCTTGAGTTCTTTATATATTTTGGAGATCAGACCTTTGTCTTTTGCAGGGTTGGTGAAGATCTTCTCCCAGTCAGTAGGTTGCCTTTTTGTCTTAGTGACAGTGTCCTTTGCTTTACAGAAGCTTCTCAGTTTCAGTAGGTCCCATTTATTCAATGTTTCCCTTAATGTCTGTGCTGCTGGGGTTATACTTAGGAAGCGATCTCCTGTGCCCATCTGTTGTAGGGTACTTCCTACTTTCTCTTCTATCAGGTTCAGTGTGTTCAGATTGATATTGAGGTCTTTGATCCATTTGGACTTGAGTTTTGTGCATGGTGATAGATATGGATCTATTTTCATTCTTCTACAGGTTGACGTCCAGTTGTGCCAGCACCATTTGTTGAAGATGCTTTCTTTCTTCCATTGTATACTTTTAGCTCCATTATACACCTGTCAGAATGGCTAAAATTAAAAACACCAATGATAGCCTTTGCTGGAGAGGTTGTGGAGAAAGGGGTACCCTCATCCATTGCTGGTGGGAATGCAAATTTGTGCAACCACTTTGGAAATCAGTGTGGTGGTTTCTCAGGAAATTTGGGATCAACCTACCCCTGGACCCAGCAATACCACTCTTGGGAATATACCCAAGAGATGCCCTATCATATGATAAAGGCATTTGTTCAACTATGTTCATAGCAGCATTATTTGTAATAGCCAGAACCTGGAAACAACCTAGATGTCCATCAATAGAAGAATGGATGAAGAAAGTGTGGAATATATACACATTAGAGTACTACGCTGCGGTAAAAAACAATGACTTCTCGAATTTTGCATGCAAATGGATGGAAATAGAAAACACTATCCTGAGTGAGGTAACCCAGACCCAAAAAGAGGATCATGGGATGTACTCACTCATAATTGGTTTCTAGCCATAAATAACGGTCACGGAGTATATAGTGGTGAACCTAAAGAAGCTAAATAAGAAGGTGAACCCAAAGAAAAACATATAGTTATTATCCCTGCATTGGGAAATAGACAAGATTGCTGGGCAAAAAATTGGGACCTTGGGGGTGGGGTGGGATGGAGGTAAGGGGAGATGGGGAGAGAAAAGTGAGAAGGGAGGATGGGAGGAACTTGGGGAAACGGGATGATTGGGGATAAAACAAGGTTGGATAGAGGAGCAGGGAATCACATAACTTAATTTGAGGGAACCACCTTAGGTTTGGTAAGAGACATGAACCTAGAGTGGCACCCAGGTGCCCAGGGCAATGTCCCCAGTTAGTTCCTTGGGCAGCTGAGGATAGGGAACCTGAAATGACCCTATTCTATAGCCATACTGATGAATATCTTGCATATCACCATAGAACCTTCATTTAGCTATGAATGGAGATAGAGACAGAGACCCACACTGGAGCATCGGACTAAGCTCCCAAAGTCCCAATGAGGAGCAGAAGGAGGGAGAACATGAGCATGGAAGTCAGGACCATGAGAGGTGCACCCATCCACCGAGACAGTGGGGCTGATCTATTGGGAGCTAAGCAAGGCCAGCTGGACGGTGACTGAAAAAGCATGGGATAAAACCGGACTCTCTGAACATGGCGGACAATGAGGGCTGATGAGAAGCCAAGGACAATGGCATGGGGTTTTGTTCCTACTTCATGTTCTGGCTTTGTGGGAGCCTAGCCAGTTTGGATGTTCACCTTCCTAGACCTGGATGGAGGGGAGAAGACCCTGGACTTTCCACAGGGCAGGGAACCCTGACTGCTCTTTGGACTGGAGAGGGAGGGAGAGAGGAGTGGGGGGAGGGGAGAGGGGCGGGAGGAGGGGGAGGGAAATGGGAGGCTGGGAGGAGGCAGGAATTTTTTTTTCAATTAAAAATAAAGAATATGCATGAGACGAATAAGATCTAGAAGGTTCCTTCCTCATGGTAGAAATTCCATAGAGGAAAGATACTTTCAAAACTTTAACTGTTACATCTCTCTCCTTTTTAGGTTTTGCTCCAGTGTTTTGTTTTCATCTCTTCCTGCTGAGTTGTGAGCTCACCTGCCTAGCATCACAGGAACTATTCATTATATCTTGCCTTTTACCCAGAATTCTTTGAACCCATTCAATTCTTGTTCTCATCCCATTGCGCCATCTACAGTCTCCTTTTTAGTTCTTTAAATGAGTATCTTCAGCCTTCCACACCCCAGGAAAATGATTAAAGTCTCCTTTTTTTTAAAATCATACTTCCTTTAAATGCCTATGCGGATTGGTCCCTGGCAAAGCATTACCTCAAAGAAATGTAAATTACAAGCCACAGGGGCTTGCGGGGAGGATAAAGGAAGTAAGCTTGTGATACCTCTCAGAGAATAAGGATTCGGTTGAAAGATTTTGATAGATAAAACAAGTGTTTCCATAAAAGAAAAAAGCAACTGGAGAGGGAGGGTGAGAGGAGTGGGGGGAGGGGGAGAAGGGTGGGAGGAGGGGGAGGGAAATGGGAGGCTGGGGGGAGGTGGAAACTTTTTTCTTTTTCTCAATAAAAAAAAAAGAAAAAGAAAAAAGCATAAGAAAAGTGCTAAGGAGGCCTAAAGAAGTTCCTCTGGATAAACTGGGAATAAAAAGCATCAGAGGATGGGCAGGAGAGATGGTTCAGTGGTTAAGACTACATGTTGTTTTTTTTGAGGAACCAAGTTTGGTTCCGATCACCTATATAATGGATCACAACCATCTGTATCTCCAATAGTAGAGATACCACACACCTTCTGAACTACAAGAGCCCCAAGCATGCACATGGTGCACTTACAAACTTGCTGGTAATACATTAATACACACAAAATAAATGAATAAATAAATAAATAAATAAATCCTTAAAACAATTATTTAAAACCAAAAGACACAAATGTGATTATATACACCAATAGTCCCAACACTCTGGGAGATTGCAATAGGATCTTCAGTTTGAGGCCAACTTAAGTTACATAGTGAGACCCTGTCTCAAGAAAGAGGAGGAGGCTGGGTAAGAGTCTAAGTGAATGAAGCACTTGTCTTGAAGTCTGAGTTAGGATCCCAAGAATCCATGTAAATCTTGTGCAACAGCACATCTATAATCCCAGTATTCTACAGGGAGATGGAAGACAGAGACAGGAAGATCCCCAGAAGACAGTGGGCCAGCTAGCTTGGTATACAAATGGGCAAATAAGAAACCCTATCACAGACAAGGAGAAAATTGAGGGCTAGCATTGAATTTGGCCTCTGAAATGCACACATATGTCAGAATGGCACAAACCTGGGACACACACACACACATACACACACACAGAGACAAGAACAGACCAAACACAACTTGGGAAAGGTACTATTTGATACCATAGTTAGGAGTCAAGTTGCTTATGTGGGGATAGCTAGGATGTTAAATGAAGAGAAATATCTGAGTGTGAGAAATGGCAAGAGTAAGTTAGTAGTGTTCTTGATTAGAGAGTTTGTGTTCAGAGTGACAACCATGTGTGTCTCAAACTTATTTTGCTGTTTTGTGTTTTGAGATAGGATTTTACTACACAGACAAAGCTGGCCTCAAACTTGAACTCTCCTGCCCAATTCCCAAATATTGGGATAAAGAGACATGCACCAGCATGTTCAGATTTGGGACTTGTGATACCTGCAGAAGGGCAGATTACTGTGGAGTAAGTAACAGCCTTTCTCATGCCAGGATGTGGGTTACAGTATTAACAAACTAGAACGGATACTGTGATTCAATTTCATGTGACAACCTGTGACCAAATCAAGCCTGGACACCTGACCTCAATAAGTCAATTATAAAACCTAAATTAAAGGAGAGGAATTCAATACGGCCACATTAAGAAGAAAGACAAAGTGAACCCTGGGAGTCCCTCTTTCAAGGGCCTGAAGTGAAATTGATGTATGTCGTGGTTGACCCATTATTGTCTGGGCTCCAGCTTCGTCCTGTTTGGTGGTGTGGCAAGTTGTTAGAACTGTGTGAAGCCCCTTTCTAGAAGACATGTTCCCCAGCTATTTGGGGCACTTCCTTTTCCCAATTTGAGACTGCTGGGGGAAATTCCTGTTTCTTAATGGTCCTCAAGGATTAACAGTTAGAGACTTGGTCTGGACAGTTACATCTGAAAGTTTCAACTGAGAATAAACACTTTAGAATGCAAGCACAGTGAGTAAATGCCCAGAGAATCATACCCCAAGAGGACGAAGGTTATTTCCTCTGGGGGACCCCTGTGTGAGCAAAGAGTCTGGAATGCTCTGTTGAAGCTCCTCCCCAAGAACCCTCCCCCATCTCTCTCCAAATCCTGCCACTTCTCAGAAAGCCTTTCAAATAATGGCTCCCTCCACAGGGTATTTAAACTGCCACCCCCCCCCAAAAGCAGACAAGAGGGTTTTCAGTTTCTTTTGCTTATCTCTTTTGGGGGTGGGGGGTTTGAAAATCACCCAGGAGCATTTTACCCATTAAACCTGGCCTTTCCTAATTTGGTTTGATTTTGCCTGATTTAGACTGCTGCTTCAGTGGAGACTTATCGGGGTGCAGAAACTTTTCTTTTTTTTAATTTTTTATTTATTTATTAAAGATTTCTGACTCTTCCCCACCACTGCCTCCCATTTCCCTCCCCCTCCCCCAATCAAATCCCCCTCCCTCATTAGCCCAAAGAGCAATCAAGTTTCCCTGCCCTGTGGGAAGTCCAAGGACCACCCACCTCCATCCAGGTCTTGTAAGGTGAGCATTCAAACTGCCTGGGCTCCCCCAAAGCCAGTATGTGCAGTAGGATCAAAAACCCATTGCGAATTTTCTTGAGTTCTCAGTAGTCCTCATTGTCCACTATGTTCAGCGAGTCATACCCTTCAACAACTTGGTGTCTACGGTTTGTGAACTATAACTTCAGCAAATTTTGGAATAAGAATCTGAATTATTGTTTGCTAGCTTGCTTTATCAGTGATGCCTTTCTTTCTGAGGTTTGTTCATACTGTTTAGGTCGCCCTTGAAATCAATATCCTCTCGTCTCAGCCACTGTGGGGCTGGGATTACACACATGCACTGCCTCACCCAGATTCCTATTGTTAGGAATATTTCTTAACATGACCTCCCTACAGACGCAAAAATTCCCAATCAAGCCAAATCAAAACAAGCCAAATTAAGAAATATCCAGGTTTAATGGGAGATCTACATGACTCCCGGGAGGAAGAAAGGGAGAACACGTTTTCCTCTTTCCGGAGATCACTTAAGTACTCTGGGGAGTGGTCCTGACCCCATCCCCAGGGAGGGGTCAGGACCTGGCCTGCTGTGATTTGGAGTCCAGACCAGGCCTGGGGGCTGGGATAGATGCGAGGGACTGGGGTCTATGCTCCCAACTTGACACCTATGTATAATTTATATATGATTCTGTATTTCCCCATCCAAACACAGATATCTGAGGGTAAACTCGCAAGGACAGAATACATGCACTATGATGTCTGCCATTCCTGAGAATGATCAGAGTTAGATGCATGATGGCCTCTCTCACTCAAGGCTTCTTTCAGAATTTTATGTGATACTTACAAAATGCTGAGTTTATATCTTACCACAGAAGCTGGAGCCCTGCCTTGCACTAGATGAATTCTTTTCCAAATTTCCACCTCCCTTGACTGCGACTTACAGTAGTTATACTGATTATATCTCTGTACAGGAGATAATGGCTCTAATTGTTGTATTGCTCTAAGGAGGTAAAGACAGTTTGAGCATTCATTTGGAATTCATTCCTCGGGTGGGGCAAATGCATATATAATTGGGGCAGAAAAGGCACCCCCCCATGCTAAAGGTGCTCTTTGTTATATTTTGTTTTTTTCAATTTTTAGTTGTGTGTGTGTGTGTGTGTGTGTGTGAATGCATTGTATGTGAAACAGAGAGGGATAGAGACAGTGACATAAGTTTTACAATGCATGTGTAGGGTCAAAGCACCGCTTCATAGCGTCCTTGCCCTCCTTTCACGTTTTCATGGTTTGAGGATGATTTTAGCTGACAATACAGTTTATTTGATGTAGCCAAGAGTCATCTGAAAAGGTCTCAACTGAGGAATTGTCCAATTAGCTTGGCCTATGGTCACACGTGTAGGATATTTCCTTGATTGTTAATTGAACAAACCCAAGCTAGGTGGTCATGGAGGCCCACAGAAACAGGATATTCCTAAATATAGCTGACTGGTTAAGTGAGTTCTGGGGTCGACTAAGAATCCTGCCTTAGAGAATAAGTGTAGTAATTAGTGGAGAAAAATTCCTAATGTCCTAATGTCAACCTGGCATCTTCACGTTTATGTATATGCATCACACAGGGCAATCTTCTCTCTCTCTCTCTCTCTCTCTGGAAGCCGGAAGGAATTCTGAGGAAGGGTAAATGGCCCCAGCCCTGCTGCCCCACAGTGCATTGAACTTCACAGGAGCTAAGCAGCCTACTGAGCAGAGAAGGCACCCTCGTGGGGCCATCTGTGAAGGGGAAAGTGGTTCACAGGGGCAGGAATAGAGGTTTGGATAAAGACCTTGGCCAAGTTGTGAAAGTTTGGACATTTGCCACTGATCGTTGGTAGAGCTTAAGGACAGCATGTCACCTTTCTGAACCCTCTTCTGCTCTGTGCAGCGAGGGCATCAGTCTAGAGGAAGGAGTAATATCAAAGGCTTGCCTTCGTTTTTCCATCTATAGTTATAATCATAATGAAATAAGCACATTTTAGGATAGAGGTTCAGGCTCTAGGTATAGATAAAAATTTTTCTGCTTATGAGAAAAGAAGAAAAAAATTGGTATTGTTTGCAGGCCTGATTAAAGGCAGCATAAAAATTGAAAACCACAAATCCAAGAATTGACCCATCCTTACAATGCCATAAATTCTGAGTAAAGTTATTAAACCCATAAAATATTTGAGTAAAGGTGCTTGTTCATTTTCCAAAAAAAAAAAAAAGGACAGCCAATATAGTGCCAAGGCTTCAAGTCTCTGGAGAGGGGAGGCAGAGATGAGAAAAAGAGGCTGGAGTAGGCACCCAGCCTTTGGAAGGGTGCAGCACTGAGGTGTCCTCAGCAGGAAGGTCGTGAAGGGAAGGAGAACGATCAGGAAAAGGAGCAGACCGCTGGAGCTAATACAGAAGACGGGAGCTCATCTTAAATGTGGGTTGATGCTAGTGGAGCCATTGAGCTGGCATCAGAATTTCCCGTTCTCCGGGGGTTTATGATGTTAAGGTGAATCTGAGTTCAATCTCTTCTAATTTTCAAAGTAAACAATAATAAGATCTTGGTGGAAAAAGTAACCTGGGCCAGTGAAACAGCTAGACAATCAAGTACTTGTGTAAACTTAACATCCTGAGTCCTGTCATAGGATCCCATTCATGGGATTTGTCCTCTGACATCCACACATACTATGGCATGGGTATGCCCACACTGACACACATACTACACACTGTGCACACATAATAAAATTAATTAGAAAAAAATATGGAAGCACCATAAGAAGAGCTCGACAGGATCTGGAAAGATTGTCAACTCTAAGCACACTAACCCCAGTTCCTCCCCCAGAGCCTATATAAAAAATGTCAGATGTGGTGCCCTGTACTTACAGTCACAGTGTTAGGGAGGCAGAGACATGTGGCTGTCTGGACTTCCAGGCCCATAAGAGACCCTGCATCAGAATAAATGAATGTTACCTGCATTACAACACCTGCAATATCACAGAGATGATCCTCTAGTCTCTACCTGGGTGTGTAGCTGAGGGCCCACATATCCACACACATGTGCATCTGCACATATACTCACAGAAACATACATGTAAAGAAGACCATGACAACATTGGTACAGATCTATAGATATTTTTCAGAAAACAAGGAATTGGTGGGGATGAAGTGTGAGCCGGAATGGCTATGAATACTCCAGAGATAGCCAGACTTCTGACTTGAAGCAATGGCCCTTGAAGTGAGGAAAGAATGTTGCAGAGACCGGCATAGCTGTCCTAGCATGGGCCTGAGTCGAGAAGACCACTACAATTCATGCTATTCTCTTTCTAGCTCCAGACAGTGCCTAAAAGCCTTGCAGGAATTTTGTCACTTTCAGAACAGTGCAGAAGAGAAGCAACTGTATGTGTGCAAACTTGAAAGAACAAAAAAAATCCAGGACTGGAATATTCTGTCATATGTGTAAATCCATGCTGCTGGGCAACCTTTTCTTGGGGAGCTTTGAACAATAATCAACTCACTGTGAACAATAATCAACTCACTGATAGCAAAGTCTAGAACACTGAACCAGTGAGCTTTATTAGGGTAAGTTACAAGAATACTGATAACTAAAGGATATCTTTATTATCAAAGAGTTTATATCTGTATGTGTAAGAACTCACAAAGGCCTCATCCCTGGAGCTTTCTGTGCAACTTGCAGAAAGCTTGGCAGGTCAGAGAGTCTCCTTTTCTTAGTAGTTATTGCTGCTTATAAAACTTCAAAGAGGACTCAATGAATCTTGTAAGTTTCAGTGGCTTCCTAAGATTTGTGAATTGAGCTTCAAAAGTTTAGTTTACCCCATGAATCATTTTTATTCTTTTTTTCATTTATTTTACACATAAACCACAGTTTTGCCTTCCTCTGCTCTTCCTGTTCCCTCCCCCCACCTCGAGTTTACCCCCACATCAACTTCTCCTTTGTTCAGAAAGGGGCAGGCCTCCCATGGGAGTCAACAAACCATGGCATACCAAATTGAGGCAGGTCCAAGCTCCTCCCCTTGCATCAAGGCTGGACAAGGCATCTTCTGTACCTTAAGTAGACTTCCTACAATAGGGAGTGTTTCACTTCAGGGAAATAACTGAACAACACATGGCCACTATTAAACAGTTGTAAATGCAACTTCTTGGGGGCAAGTTTCCTCTGCAGAGAAAGAGTGTTTTGACAGCCAGGGAACTAAAAAAGATGGCATACTGTCACCAACAAACACTACATTCCAGGGTGTTTGAACAAAGTATGTAAGGGGAGCTGTGGGGTGGCTTATTTGAAAGGCAGGCACCAGGGTAATTTTACATTTCAAATGGTTTGCTTTCCTAATGTGCGGGTTGCTGCATCTGTTAACCATGGATGTTTTATAAATTGGAAGAGAAGTAACTAATTAGCATGTATTTTCATGGATGTCTTAATTTCTTTCCTCAGGAAGAGTAAATTCTGCACTAGATTGTAACACAATCCTAATTAGTCTTATTAAAATTAAAGCCCAGAGTCGCTTATTAGGGGGTGAAAGCTGAAAGATCAGAGAAGCAGAGTAGCCAGCCACTAGGGTCCTCTCAGAATGCTCAAACCAAAGGCAGCAGGGTCTTGTCTCTATAACTCCTCAGACTGCATGCTCTGAGCCCCTCACTCCTCCAGCCTTTACATTCCTCTCTCTGCACAGCCATATGCCTCCTGTCTCTATCTCCCTATTGCTGGGATTCAAGATGTGTGATCCCAGGTCCTGGGATCAAAGGAGCCCTGTTTCTCTTTTAACCAGATTCAATATTGTATAGCCCAGGGTGGCTTTGAACTACCAGAGATACTTCTGACTCTGCCTCCTGAGTGCTGGGATTAAAGGTTTATGCCACCACTATCTGGTCTCTCTGGTAAACTAGTGGCTTAGCTCTGCACTCCGATCTTCAGTCAAGCTTTATTTGTTAGATCACAAATAAAATATCACCACCCTAGATTATTGTGATCTGAAAAGTGGCTCACCTTTTTGACAGAAAAAAAGGGGGGAAATAGAAAAAGTAAGGTCCTTTTCACAGAGGGCAGGTGTAAAGGCCAAGAACCAGCTTTCAGTCCCAGAGAAAAACTTCCCATGATCAGGGAGAGTAAAAGATTTCTATAATAGCTTCACACAGCATCTGAGGGCCTTTTCTTTAGTTCTAATTCTCTTGTCCTAATTGTATAATTTGTTAGCTCTAATTTTCTGTCCCAATTCTAACATTCTTATTTCTTCTACATTCTTATTTCTGTATCTATATTCTCATTTTTATTACTATTACAAAATTCCAAGTATATATACCTTCATTCATTAGAAACTTTTTTAGTAATAAAATACCTACAAGGAAAATTCTCAGGAACACAAGCATTCTTTGAAGATATGTAGCAAAACTTATCAGCTAGATTGTAGCCAACCACAGCTGCAACTGTGAGGAGATCCCAGCCATCTCATAAACGGGCTGCTATTGGTTACAGAGGGAGAGAAATAACCATAGAGAGATCTAAGGGAAAGATAAAGAATATTTGCACTATTTTATATTTCTTAGATATGATTAATAATATCTGGACATAGTCAGTTTACAGCCTTTCTTATCACATGAATCTCAGGACCTAGACAAGAACAATCTACTGAATATAAAATATTAAATCAAAACTAATACAGAGTCTTATTTTGAATCAGAGCAGGGAGGCACTGATAAAGGAAGCTTAGGGCAATATAGGTGCTGTTGATCTCTTGAAGGACTGTATTATACCAAGACCAAACACTTGCAATACAGCCCCAATTTATCACAAATCTTTGAAGGACTTAGATCTAGCAACGCCAGACACCTGCAGTTCCACTCTAGGAAAGTGTCTCCTGTGATGGGTCCAGAAGAACACACGTCTGGTCAAATTGCTCTGTCAGTGAGCCAAGGATAGAGAACGGGCTTCTAAGTTCCTCACCTTGTTTGTGGAGAATAGTGTAGAGAGAAGTCATCTTCCTGAATATCCCCAAATATATGTGCCCATAAGATTGAGATGCAAGCATGAGATAATTATATATACACATCCTGCGAGATCACACACTACAGTGCAGGCATTGGGAGGACACCATTGATGCTTTAGCTAATGTGAGCAACAGTTTCCAGAGTCAATGGTCCTGTGGGTTTTGCCCAGAAAGGATTCTTCTCCATCTGAGAACCATTCCTCTGGTGGGTTGACATCTGAACTCTAGCTGTCACCTGCTGTAACTCTCATGGTTTCCAACAGACAGGGAAGATAGTAAAAACTAACTTTCCCCAGAAAACAGGAGCATATTCTGGAGAGCTACAGTCAACAATTTGGCTGATGTCTTAGCCTTGCTGGAGTAACCAAATATTGGACAGAAGCAACTTCCTTTAGTTCAGAGTTTAAGGGAATTCAATCAGTTATGGGAAGAATTCGGCATAGTGGCAGAGGAGTTGAGCAGCTGCTCACATGGCATCCACAGTCAGCATCAGAGAGACAGGTACTGGGGCTCAGCTTGCTTTGCTTTTTCATTCACTACCTGCTGTTAGTCCATTGCAGTTTGGTTTCAGACACATTAGTGTGGGTCTTCTCACCTCACCTCAATTGACCTAATCTAGAAATTTCTTTACAGACAAGCACAGAGGTTCATCTCCTAGGTGAGTCCAAATCCTATCAAGTTAACAACCAGAACTAACCCATCACAGGGTAAAAGAGCAGGAACATGGAATCATTTCCTTATGGAGTCTATCTCCAATCTCTGCAGGGAACTAAGCATCTCCTACTTCCACTTTCAGGGCTAAGGGTGAAGCCCCAGCAGCAAAGTGCTGCATAAATGTTACAGCCAGAGTCTGTTTTGAGTTTTTCCAAGCTCATAGTTTTACGAACAGAAGAGAACATTGAGTATCTCTAATTGGCATCTAGTGGAGTCCATAAGCACTCTCTGTGACACAGAGGAAGAAGCACAGGTCTGTGGGGGGAAAGGCTGACTCTGTGAGCTCTGCTTAGTCAGTAGAATGGTACAATGCTATCCAGTTTTGCATTAACAGATGTGATGCTGGGTTATACATCTGCCAATGAAATTCGAGTGGCTGAGCATTTCCCTCCTGCATTTCATAGTTCTGTGAATGCTAAGGGCAATTGAGAATAAACAATATTATAGGTGAAACATCAATAAATTCTATTCTTTCTAAGTGTCATCAGTCACAAACTATGATAAAATAACAGAGTCAAGACTGTCTCATGATTTCAAACATCCTTAGTCCAAACTTTATAAGAATAGGAAGACATCAAAACAACCATTTCAGTGAATACAAAAATAATGATTATGTTTAGCTGCCATTAATATATGTACATACTTGATGATTTTAGTAGAGTACTTGAAAAGTATGTTTTGACAGATGTTGATCCATGGAATTCCAACACCTAAAATTGCTTCAAGAAGCAGCCAAGCACTAGAGAATGGGATTAGTAGGATGTGCCAGTATGTACTGAGGGCTTCCGCCCTCCTGTCCCACTGCTTTTGTCTTGCCATTCCTTGCATAACGAGTTTGGCCAAATTTCCCTTTATTCACTACTGTTTCAGAACATAGGACTATACTCTGATTTTATTTTGTACACGTGCATGATCATGCACGTGTGTGCATGTGTGTTATGAGCATGTTAGTGTATGTATGTGCATATATGTTATGAGTGTGTGAGTGTACAAGCTGATGTTAATGCATGTATGAGGCAGTAGTTGTCATTAGGTATGTTCCTCTATATACTTGCAACTTATTTTTAGAGACATTATTCCTTGCTGAACCTGGAACACTCCAATTGTCTCGGAGACTTTATGATTTTCTTGCTGTCTCTTCTTAGGGGTGGGAGTACAGGCCCATGCCACCACATCAAGCATTTTAACTGAGTGCTATAGATCCAAATGCAGACTTCTTGCTTGTTCAGCAAGCATTTTATCTATTGAGCAATCTTAAAAGGCCCTCTCTTCTGGTTTTCTAAATCAATCCTTACACACATGGCTTGGCCATATGTATAAATTTTTCTACAATAGATAAAAGTGAATAAAACAGAGAAAGGAAGCTCTTGTTCCCTGTGTGTGAGTGAATAAACCCAGTAATATCACCTGAAGAGCTCTAGGTTTACCTTGCTTTCAATCATAATTTTTCTGAACTATTAGGTGCCAGCCTTGCACGGGACCCTGAGAGTCAATTCCATTTACACCTACTGAGCTCATTCTTTGAGTTCAGTGCACACTTTACTTTTCAGTGATGGCTATTGTGCTGTAAAGGACAGTGCCACCTTTTCAACACATCAGTTACATCATTCTAGTATTTGTACATAGTCTATCGCTGTGCCACAAATATTTGTGCCCGTAACTACTTGAATGGGTGTCTTATAATTGTTCAAGATAATGGACAAAATTATCAAAATGTATGAAGATAAATAGAGTAGATAAATACTAAATCAGTACGAAAATAACTCATTGAATGTAGCAAATGGGAGGAAAGCACAATGTCATAATGTTTCTTATTATTAACTGCCCTGTGACTGTTTTCTAAGCAGGACACATCCCATCCTAATCCCCCCATCTCATTTTGTCCCTTCATTCTTTAGTTTCACCCTCGACCTGTCATTATTTGGATTTCCCTTTTACCCAGTCATGGGCCCAGGGTAGATTTGTCTATAAGTTGATTCTGTCACCTGATTTGACATTGTCTACCTTCATTCATAAACACACACATTGCAAGTTCTCTTTTGTACGCTAAGTATATACATCACCTGTTTAATCTTCATGTCTTTTGTTATGGTGGCAGTAATATAAATTCAACTCACCAAAAATTAAATATTGTTTTTCCGAAACCTGCTCTATTCTCAGCTCTATCTCAGAGCCACATGGTTTAATTGTCACTGATAGCCTCATTCTTTTCTTCCTTTTATATTTATAAAAATTCACAAGGTTCAATTTCAAAACTACTATAGAAAATCATTAAGTTCTAGAAAGTCGTGCTATAGTGTTCTACACATTAAAGTTAAGGATACTATGGTGATAATTAACATTAATTGTAAAATTGGTAGGATCTAGAAGCATTTTGGAGACAAGACTCAAGGCATACCTACAAGGGAGTTTCTAGATTAGGTCAACTGAGGTGGGACATTGGCCTCAACAATGGGTGATACTAGCCCATAGGCTGGTATCTGGGCTAAGCAAAACAGAAAACAAGCTGAGCAACAGTGTTCATCTTCTCCTTTGTCATTATGGATTCAATGTGACCAGTCACTTCAACCTTCTGCCACCTTATTCTCGCTGCCATATTGGATGGAAGAGTGATATAGTCAAGAAGGATCTCAATGCTAAGTGGGCTACTCGGTTGAATGTTACAAGCTGTCGATACCTGTTGTCTGTACAGAGGAAGTCTAGGTTATGCAATTTGACACCAAACCTAGCAGACATGATCTCTCATGTGTCATCCTGTCAGTGCACATGCTTGCTATTAAATAAAAGAAAAAAATTGAGGGACAAAGTGAAATTCAGAGGGTGCAGATCTTGGTATACAAAAGTGAGGACCTGAGTTTAGACACCAGTGCCCAACTAGAAAGATGAATTCAAAAGTGTATAACTGTAATTGCAGTGAGTTTTTTGTTTGTGAAGAACATGTCTTACTTTTTTATTTTTTAATAATGTTTTATTATTTTAAAAACTTTCTTACATAATCTGTCTTTACATTATTTGTACCCCACATTATCAAGTATTCCCATGCTCCCCAACTCCCTCTCAACTTCATGACCTCTTATTTATTATTATTATACATAATGTACATATATAATTAATTATTACACAATTTTATGACATTATATGATATGTAATATAGTAATGTATGATATATGTATATGTGTGTATAAACACACATATGCATATATAAATGAAACCTCTGAGTTCATTTCATGTTGTTCATGTGTATATGTAGCTCTGGTTAGCCTCTTGGGATTGTCTAACCCATCAAGTGACTTGTAACTGGAGAAGCCTGATTGTCTGTCTCTCAGCTTTTTATTTATGGTAAGGTCGTGTGGAATTCCTCTTCCACATTGGCAGCCAAATGATGTTGTCACTGTTCAGATCTTGTTTAGATAACCATATTGTTGAGATTTCATGGGTGCAGCTTCCCTATCACATGTAGAAAGTGTATATATAGAAGATGCTATCTCAAAATAAATGCCCTGGTCCTCCGGTTCTTTAAATATTTCTGCCACCTCTTTCACACTGTTCCCAGAACTTTAGGTGTAGGGTTATATTGGAGATGTAAGAATTTGGGCTGACACCTAACTGTTAATACGTTCTCTGTACTTTGTCCGGTTGTGGGTTTCTGTAACAGTCATTGTCTGCTGCAAAAACAAGCTTCATTGATGAGGTATGAGTGCAACACTTACCAGGGCATATAAGCATAAGTATTTAGACTGTAGTTGGCAATTATACCTGTTTAGGAATGTGGCAGTAATAGGTCTTCTTCTCAGATCTATGACCCCAGTCACAGGTAACTGGCGAGGTTTGTAGTATTACGTATGGTTCCTCTTTATTGAGAGAGCCTTAACACCAACTGGGTGACTGTTAGCAGCCCATGAGATATAAGTGCCACTGTGTATATACTTGGCTGTGTCTTGGTGAGTTGTTCATTGTGTTTCACAGGCCTTTTAGCTGGGTAGCTTTTTGATTGGGTTTTGTCTCTTGGCAGCTTGCCTAACAACTTTGGTTGTAATTAGAGCCAGTTCCCAGAGAGAAAGCTTCCAGGTCAGGTCCAGCTTTACTCTTCCATCTTATGCCTAAAATATGTATTATCATCAGTGATCTTATGGGGAAACAATACCTTAGAAGCTCATGGACCAGCTACCCTGAGTCACACAGTGACAAAAAGAGAGACACCTATCTCAAATGGAGGGTGAGGACCTGTAGGTGGAGGCTGCTTGTTTTGTTTTCTGACCGCCCAGTCCCCAAATATCACACAGAAACTATATTATTCAAAACACTGCTTGTCCTATTAGCTCTGTTTTCTTATTAACTAATTCTTACATCTTAAATTAACCCATTTCTCATAATCTGTGTATTGTCATGTGAATGTGACCTACCAGTAAGGTTTCATCTGGCATCTGTCACCCTCGGAAGCTATATGGCATCTCTCTGACTCCATCTTCTTTTTCTCCTCTGTCTCAGCTTGGAATTCCTACCTTACCCTATTCTTCTCTGCCATAGGCCCAAAGAAGATTCTGTAATAAACAATGGTAATAAAACACATTCACAGCGTACAGAGGGGAATCCCACATCAAGGACCAACATCTTAGATCTGAGGTTGTTCTCCTCTGCATTCTCATTGTAGTATTTATGCATGTGTGAGTATGCGTGCACACACACACACACACACACACACACACACTGCAAATGATTAAGAAAAAGATGAGTTGCTTCCTAGTGAACTATACCCCTTTTGTGAATACTAAATTCTTAGGATAATTATTAGTTTCAGTTTGGAACTGTCACTGTGTAATTGAGCATTTGAAACAGTGAATGCAGAGAGGGAGGCGCCCTTGGCACTGCAGCAGAAACCCGGCTCTTCATTTCGAGAAGCCACTGTCTATGGTGGGACTGTTTGTAGTTTCTAGACTGCCGGCCTTTCCTCCACATCTGAAAGCTGCAGGTTGTCATGCATTGATTTCTGAGAAGGCTTGAGGTTTAAATGCACTTCATCAGAACCAGAGAAAGAATCTGGCTCCCCAGTGTGAGGGAAAATTATAAAATTCACAAAACCTTCTAAAATGCTAACTCTTTTATTATGACTGTTTGATGACCTTCATTTGAAGATCAATTACTTAGGGAGAGAAATCAATTTTTGGAAAGGGGCTGGCAGATAATTTATGAATACACTTGCTGTACAGTGCTGTGTGTCTCTGCAGGCATTGCCTCCCAGAAACTATGTGTGAGGAAAGCATAGAGAACATGGACTTGCAGTGCCCTGTGAAGTATGTTGATGATTCATTTGCATGGAATGACGGGATGTCCCCTGCATCAATAGAAAGCAATGACTGGACAGATTCTCAGGCTGTCTCTCATACAAGCCTTTTTAGTGCATAGAGAAATAATCACAATGACGAGTGACAAGTTTGATAAATGTGATTCTGAGAATCAATACAAGAGGAAAACAAAGAGGCTGGGGAAATACTACAGTCAGTAAACTGCTTGCCTGGTAGCATTAGGGCCAGGGTTCAGTTCTTAAAATTCATTGGAAAAATGAGGCATAGTATTGTATATGTGTAATCTCAGTACTGGGGATGCAGAGAGAGGGGGCCTTGGGGCTAACTATCCAACCAGTCTAGCCTGCTTGATGAGTTTCAGGTCAATGATGGAGCCTGTCTCAGAATATCATGGTGAATGGCAGTGAGGAACCTTGTCAGAGGTATTCATTTGCTTTTTCATGCACATGCCCACACTTGATGCTCTGTCTGTCTGTCTGTCTGTCTGCCTCTCTGTCTTCCTATACACATACAAACATAGAGAAACAAAATATAACTTTGAATATTAATATCTAAAACTGAAGACAAAATAACCTCCCCTAAAGTCATTCCCATTTGTCCAGCTGAAATGATCAAATCATTCTTTAGATGTGGTTACATGGAGTGCTGCATCCTCAGACATGCTGTGTAGACATCAATTTGCAAGATCTTCCAAACTTACACAGGTGAATCTTCTGGACCAGACCCATCACTTTTACAAATGTGTCTCAGAAATACATTCAGAGTGGGCATATTATGGAATTAATCAGTGGATAATCTTGTGTGGGATAACCAAATATTTGAGGAAAATCAAACATGTTTTTGGAGGAGAGTAGACCTGGAAGTGACATAAGAAAGGACGAAGGAGCAACCTGTGCACAGAAGAATGATTCTCAGATGATTAATTAGTAAAAAAGATAAAGAATCAAAACATCTTACACAATGGTGATTAAAATAATTAAAAACATTGAGGTTTAATCATATGAAACCCTTGAGGAACAGTGTGTAGAGGAAAGTAGAAGGGCTGGATGGCTGGGAAGTGAATCCCTCCAGGAAGCACTCATCTGTCGTTAAACTCATTCCTGAAAAAGTATTGGTTTAAAATCAATAGTGTTATTTAAATGCCTCTACAGTGAGCTGGAGAGATGGCTCAGTAGTTAAGAACACTTAACTACTGTTTCAGAAGACCTCAGTTTGGTTTCCAGCACCTATGCCATGATGTCATGAAGCTACCAACAACCTATCACTCTAGAATCAGAGGATCTGATACCCTCTTCTGGCCTCTGTGAGCACTGGTAATCACATGCATAACTTACACACACAGAAACACACACACACACACACACATACACTTATACACTTTAAAAAATCCCTGGCCGTACCTTACATGGTATAGATGTAGAAAAGAATTGCCTGAATATAACTTTATTTGCCCAAGAATTGAGGTCAATAATTGACAAGTGGGACTTATACAACTAATAAGCTCCTGTACAACCAAAGGAACAATCTCCAAGTGAGGGGGACACATAGAGGTGGAAGATGACCTTTGCAAGGTGTACAACTGGTAGAGTATAGCTATTCAGAATATAAATTAAAAAAAAAAAAGAATTCCAAAAAGCAAACAAATAAATTACCAATTTAAATTATGTCTTTGGGAGATAAACTGAAAATTCTCAAGAGAAGAAAAATGACTAAGAAATATCTCAAAAATATTCATCTCTAGCAGTTACAGAAATGCAAATCAAACAACTTTGAGATTTCAATCAACAAAACAATGGACAACAAATCATGGAGGGGACACGAGGAAAAGGAAACCATTATTTTCTGTTGGAGGGATTGCAACCTGGGGCAAAAAGTTTAGAAATTGGTGTGGATTCTCAAAAAGCTAAAAATAGACCTATGATTTGAGCCAGGTATACCAGTCCTTAACATATGCCCAAAAGACTAGACAGTTTACTCCACGAAAACCTACTCAGCCATGCTCATTGCTGCTGTTCATAATAGCAAGGAAATTGAAACAACCTAAATGTTCTTCAACCAAGGAATTGATAATAAAAATGTAGCACATATATATTATAGAATACTATTCAGCTGCAAATAGAAGTAAGATCATGAAATTTGTAGATAAACTGGGTGATGGTGGTGTGTAGCTTTAATCCCAGGACTTAGGATGCAGAGGCATGCAGATGTCTGAATTTGAGGCCAGTCAGCCTGGTCTACAGAATGAGTTTGAGAGAACTCTACCTCAAAAAAAATCTATGTTTTTTTAAAAAAGAATAAATTTGTAGATACAAGTAAGGAACTATAAAAGTTCATAGTGAATGAGGTAACTTAGACCAATAAATACAAGCCTCACATATTGTCTCTAATCTGGTACTCCTAGATTTGATTTTTTTGATGTGAATACATATCCTTCTGTAACTGTGAATATAGGATAATAAAACCAAACCATTCTTTGGGATCAGGATAGCAATAGAGAAGGGAATAACTAGATACAAAAGATCCAAAAAAGGATAAGAAAAAACAAGTAGGAGATTTAATTAGGGAGGGGGAGTTAAATAAATACAGAAGAGAGAAGGCAAAATAACAGTAAGGACATTTAAAAGCTACATTACAAAGCCAAGCAGTGGTGATTCATGCCTTTAATCCCAGCACTCGGGAGGCAGAGGCAGGCAGAGATCTTTGTGAGTTTGAAGCCAACCTGGTCTACGAGAGATAGTTCCAGAATAGGCTTCAACTTTACAGAGACGCCCTTTCTTGAAAAAACAAACAAATAAACCCTAAAAAAATGAAAAACAAAAAAATCATAATGAATCATAGTATTAACTATCTATATAAAATAACTATAATACTCATAAGCTGGTGTATAAATGTACATGTGTAGTTAAACAAAAACTTCTCATTTGGATTGCCAATTCTTCCTCCAAGAACATTAAAACAAAAACTTCACACTAGGCACAAGAAGTGCTTTTCTGAGCTGTTAGTTAAGGTTGTTAAAGAGACTCCAGAACACTATAGGCTATTGCTTTTGCCCTAGGTTGCTCCAGAAGTGGAAGCTGAGTCCCTAATGCTGAAGACATCATGCTCTTCAGAAAAAGAACCCAGAGATCCTTGAGCGGGAAGTAACCTGAAAGCCTCTTCCTTGAGGACTATTTTTTTCATGGTACCAGAAGGTGTCATACAGACTTGGAAAGGACAGAAGCAATCAACACTTTTACCTATGAACTACCACCACAACAACATGGCATGATAACCCTAAGGGTCCAATAGAAGTTGCTCTTTTACTGGATTCAAGAAACACCTGCTCACCAAGAGGGAAACCATCATTGGCACCTGACAGCTGTCCAGCTACACAATTGGCTTTCCAGATGGTGAAGTCTTGGATCCTAGAGCATAGCCTACAACTGCACTTTGCTAAACTAACATAATCCCTAACTACATTGCAAATATTTATTTTTATACTCATGGACAAGTATATTCCTCACACTTAATCAGGAAACGTCTCTCTGTAACAGACTACTATAGAAAAACTACAGACAATCAAAATTCAGAGATGTGGAGCCCAGCCCCAATCGATATATCTACAGTTCAACTTCCATACCTAAGGGTCAGTGAACATTGCAAAAGAGGGAGCAGAAAAGCTTCAAGAGTCAGAGGGAAATGGCACTTGCTATAAGATTGTGTCTCCTTGGAATTGCAGAAGATACAGTCTATATAAAGTTTTACCAACATGACTTCTTAAACATGAACTGAACAAGAAGAAAAATATTAGACATGTTAACATTAATGGATTAAAACACATGATCTTTAATTCTACACACACACACACACACACACACACACACACACACACACAAACATTTGCAACAAAAAACAAACAAAAAAACCCTACAGGCAATTAAGGGATACTGAGAATGGGAGAAATAGTCTTCTTCAGAGCAGAGCACATCAATTGGTTATACAATTCCAAAAGGTCAGTCTTGAAGACATACATACCAGTAACATAATACTGATGGATCATTTTGTATTAATTATTTAATTATTTAGGAATGGATAAACACATACACATGTATGTGTGTGTAGCAGAAATTAATGAAAATGGGGCCATCAATTTGTAAGAGAGCATGGAAGAGTATACAGAAAGATTTGAAATGAGGAAATAGAAGTGAAAATGATGCAATTATATTATAATCTCAAAAAATAATAAAAATGAATAAAGAAAATGTCTTGGCAGATGGTAAGTCAATAATAAGTGAAAGCATGGGTTACAAAGACTTGGTGTGCCTCTGGCTACATGATCCTGAGTGGTCAAGTCAGGGTTCTTGAGCAATGGGAACAGTGTAACAAATGATTTTTGAGGCAAGAAAAAGAGGAAGCCACTTCCTATTGTGAGGAAGCCATTTCCTATAGCAAGGAAGCTGCTTGTTGGTTCTGGGCCACCCAGCTAGCTTAGATCTGAAATAATCACACAGAAACTGTATTACTTAAGTCACTGCTTGGCCCATTAGCTCTACCTTCTTATTGGGTAACTCTTGTATTAATTTAACCCATTTCTATTAATCTGTATATTTTCACGTGGCTGTGGCTTACAGGGTAAAGTTCCCAGTTACTGTCTCCAGTGGCTCCATAGCTTCTCTCTGACTCCGCCCTTCTTTCTCCCAGCACTCAGTCCAGTCCTCCCTGCCTAGCTCTGCTCTACTCTGCCCTGCTTTGCTATAGGCTCAAAGCAATTCTTTTGTTTATGAGGGAAATCCCACATCAATTTACATCTATCTAGCTTGGTCAGAAAAGTCAGGGGCTTCTAATGGGAGGCTCTTTAAACATCATTGTTTATTCTCATAAACAAAAGCATTGGAACTTCTGTGACTAGTAGATATAGATCTTGGGTCTCAAATGAGGAGACTAAATCTAATTGCAAAAGTTAGTTTAATGGTTCTAATAGAATCATCTAATCTCATGGTTCTTAATCATGGCTACACACTGGATTAAACAAAGCTACTTTTAAAAGATATGCATTTGTGGGTCAAGGAGAAGTGAGCCTCATTCCCAACCAGTCTGAGTGAAGTGAGATAACAGCTTCTCAACACTAAATCAAAGCTAGAACGAAAACCCAATTCTTCAATTTTGCTATTTTTGAAATTTATTTTGAAACTTGTCAAATTGTTACTTTTTTTGTATGTTTGCGTGTGTGTGTGTGTGTTCAAGGACACATCTGTGGGTATAGGTATTTGTGCACATGTGTGTGATACATTTAGACATACCAGATATTTTGAAGTTTAACCTTGTTTAACACTGCAACAATATCTCAAAAACCTTGTTTATTCATACAACACTTTCAGATTGAAATATCTCATTTTCCTATCTATTATGTTATTTCTTGCCTGAAAATATAAGTTTGGTCTGAGAAGGTATCTCAGTCAGTAAAGCATTTGCCTTGCAAGCACCAGAACTTTCAAGCCCCAGGACCCCAAGAATAAAAGATGAATGTGGTAATGTGTGCTTTTACTCCCTGTGCTGCACATTTAGGGATTGGAAAACTCTTGAGGCACCCTAATGAGACAGTCTGTTTGAATTCATGAAAAACTGCCTCACAGAGCCAGGTAGATGACACCTGAGGTTGCCTTCTGACCCCCACATGCACAGACACATTAGTATACATACACCTACACATATAGTTACACCATACACACACACACACACACACACACACACACACACACACACACACACGAGGGTAGAGTTCTGGGTCTTGCTTCAGAAAAAGGTGAGGAGAGCATAATGGTTTCTAAGATCTACTTTAGGAAGGGTGACTGGGAGAAGGTGAGAATGACCTTCCTACTTTTGTGTTTTCTCAAGTTCCTTCATCTTAAAAGTATTTGGGATAATCAGATGCTAAAATCCATCTGCTACAGAAAACATTCATTTACTTGGACATTAGCCGTCTTGTCACATGTATTTCATGAATCAGGAAAGTATAATGTTTGCAATGAAAGCACTGTCAATTTATAGTAATAATAAGGAATTGCTGAAATGAACTTGAGGGAGACTGCTAAAGGAGACACCCACCATACACAAGATGATGCCATACTCTGCACAGTGCCTCAGCCTGTGGCATGGCAGCATACTGGTCCACACCTTCTCTGACTTCGGTAATGTATCCAATGACATGTATCACTCACACTATGAAAAATGACCCAGATTCCACATTTTCAAAATATATTTGAAAGCAAGAGTTCTTTTCTAAGTAAGATTTTTATTTATTCTTTGAACATTTCCTATATATATACAAACTATTTTTGATCATTCTTTCCTTATTCATCCCTTCATCTCCTCCTGCCCTGCATCAAATCTGCCTCCCAGCCTCAAGTCCCGCCTAAGTGTACACATACACAATTGACGGCTCCATGCACAACAGTCATATCAATACCAGAAAAGAGCATTTCATAGACTCTCCCTTCTTTCAACTCATAAATCTTCCTGCCCCACCTTTCATAATGCCCCCTGAGCCTTAAGGATATAGGACAGACAAAACCATCCCATCCCTGACTGAACATTCACTGTGGCTTTTTTCTGTATTATTTATGGTAGTGTTCAATTTTTCTCTCCTCAATAAAACTGAGGAATCAACTCCTAGTAGCTGTAAGAACTTAGATTGTATGTGGAAGACCCATCCTGAGTATTAAGGCGGTAACTATCACTGGGGTAATAGGACAGTCACAAAGAAAATCTGTGCTTAAGGTATGATAGAGCTGTTCCACTTGGACCTGAGCAGATGGCTCAGTAGTTCAAGTGTTTGGAGCCCAAGTGTGAAGACTGGTGTTTGGATCCCAAGAATTCACATAAAGCCTGAAAAGGTAGAAAGGGACTTTGTGCTTCCATGATAAGATAGGAGGAATACAGAGGAGATACCCTGGAATCTCATGGACCAGCTAGCCTGGCATATGCAGCAGTACACAAGAGACCTTGTCTCAACCAAAATAGAACAAAACACAGTGTCTAATAATGTCTTCTGAACTTTACACACACATCTTGCCATATGAGCACCCACACACTGTTTAATACAGGTACCACCCACATACAAACAGAGATACAAAAAAAAACACTTCATGAAACAATGCTTAAGTGTTTCCTACTTCTGGATTTACAAATGTGCAACCCCCCTTCATTTAAACCAACTGGGCAAGATTTTTATTACTTCCATTAAACTAAGCAAAAGGGCACCTTTCCTGAGAATAATATGATATTCAGTAGCAGAATGGAAAGATCAGCTATGTCCAAAAGAATTAGAATGTTAAGAGAAACAATAATGAAAGTTAGAATCATATTTGCATTGAGGAAGATATATGTTTCTGTCTGGAATTCCTTACTCTTGATGGCTTACGTGCATTTGAGAAAACTGACATGTAAAAGACAAAGGCACAGAAATTGTAGCCTTGAGGGAACAGATTATTGTTCAGGTGAAGACAAGGATACAGCAGTGCAGACAGAGGAAGAGGCATGGGGATAAATCATCGACAACACTTAGACAGCAACGTACCCGTACCCAGATATTGTCTTGGAGTCTCAGCTGAAAGAGGAACATGGTATACATTTTTCATTTGCCTTACAGGCAACTTGATACACTTAGAAGATATAACAAAGAGTGAAGGAAGCTATTGTGTCTCACCAACAAGGAGGCATTGCTCTCTAAACTGGAAACTACAGAGGCACTCATTTCACCCATTACAGGGAACCCAGCAAACTCATCAAAACCCAGCAAAAGTCATCACAGTTCCCACCATGGACAAAGAAGGAAGCCACGTATCAAGACAATTCGGAGACTATCTAAACTGAAATAATGATTTAAGAAGTGACCAGCAGTGGCTATGAGATTTGAGTCAATGGGCAAGAAATAAATGTTGATGTAATTGCCTGAGATATAGACTCATAAATTCAAATTTTAGCAAAAATAATTCCATAAATGGGGCAAATGTACAAATTATTGTCCAGAAGTGTGCAATTTAGAATAACTGAGATTATCAAGATGACAAAAGGAAAAAGAGCAAAATAAAGTCCTCACTTCTATCCACATATTTCATCATTTATATTGGTATCTATGCACTTGTATGCCAAAAGATCAATCTTGAGAAAAAGCTAAACTTGGAAAAGTCAGCTTCATGGTGATGAACTTGGAAAAGATGACTTCATGGAAAATTGTTTGTTATAGTGTATAATATTCAAATATGCCTTTGATGATAAATATCTAACTATAATGAACAGATTTCACTATTGTGTGTAAATAAAAATTGTTTCCCTGAATAATTTTAGATGCAAAATTGAGATATTGGAAACATTAATATATATGAGTGTTAACAAAGTATATATGTATGCATATGTTACATGTATATGTACATAGTGGAGATGGTATTTGGGGGAGTTTTCTCTCTCTCTCTCTCTCTCTCTCTCTCTCTCTCTCTGTGTGTGTGTGTGCTCCTCTCCTTCCATCTTGCTTGAGGCAGGATCACTTGTTTTATGCTGTGTATCTCAGGCTAGCTGGCTCATAAGCTTCTGGAGATTCTCCTCTCTCTGTATCCCATCTTGGTGTAGGAGGCCCTTCTGTATTTGTATTGTTTTCATTGGTTGAATAAAGAAACTGCCTTGGCCTTTTGATAGGGCAGACTTAGATAAGTGGAGTAGACAGAACAGAATGCTAAGAAGAAGGGCAGTGTGCCAGACACCATGATTCTCCTGCCCAAGATGGACGCTGGTTAGACTCATGCCAGTAAGCCACAATCAAGTGGCAATACACATTAATAGAAATGGGTTAATCAAGATGTGAGAGTTAGCCAATAAGAGGTTAGAGCTAATGGGCCAGGCAGTAATTTAATAAATACAAATTCTGAGTGGTTATTTTGGGGATTATGCTAGCCAGGCAGCGGGACACAGCCCGCTCCTCTTACTACACCATCATGGCTGTAGGAATCCTGAGATTCCACACATGGGCTGTTGCATATCTTTTACGTGGGTGCTAGAAGTGCAAACTCATGTCTTTGTGTTTGTGAGGAAGGCACTTTACCCACTGAGACTTTTCCTGAGCCTAAGGACTTTTTTTTAGTTGTGATCACATAGAGGGATTTGGTGTTATTTTTAGATAAAAATGAATCATTAAATTGAAAATATGAAATAAACCTTAAATGAGATATTTTAGGAAATAATTATATTGGAGATTGAGAATGTTATACCTAGGCTAATATTTTATGCATTCATATTGAGAGGGAGATTGTTTTCATAACATTAACAAAAGTCAGTGTTCTAACATTTTATCACATACAACTTTCTATCTTTACTTTTTTGTTTTGTTTTGTTTTTGTTTGTTTTTTTTTAAACAAGGTTTCTCTGTAGCTTTGGTGCCTGTCCCAGAACTAGCTCTTGTAGACCAGACTGGCCTTGAACTCACAGAGATCTGCCTGCCTCTGCCTCTTGAGTGCTGGGATTAAACCACTGTCCAGATACTTTCTATAGTTTATAAAAGATTGAGCTCACATGATAAGTAACTCTTGAATTCCCAATTACAGTCAGTTCATACAAGAAATTGTAGCTGCTTGAAATAATCTCTCGGTTCATGGCCCTCCTCTCCATATGTATGTTCACTGTTTGTGCGGCATATCTCACAGGAAGCCAATACTACTCTGCTCAGAGATGGAGAATGGATGTGATTATAGAGCAGAGATGGAGCAAAGCAGGCCCTCCTTAGGCAGAAAGCACAAATGATAGACTATAAAGTATATGCAAGTGAACAAAACAAGAATCTTAGGAAAAATTGTCACGTGAGTTAAACTAATGTGTATCTAACAGTGAAATACTAGACAGCAAGAGGCATGGCAAATCAGCTAGACTTGGCCCAACAGGAAAGAGCTCTCTGAGAACAGCATACAGGTCTCCAAACTCATCCAGAAACAGTCAAATGAACAGGTTCATACCAGACCTGGGAGAGGGAGTGTGCTACAGGGTCCTGGAGCTTCATGGGTAACATACACAAAAGCAGGAAAACATTGAAACCCTGACAAAGGTGTGTCGGGATGACCCAGCAGTCAATTAAACATTTCTGTCCAAACCAGGGAAAAAGAGCGAAGTAAAATAAATCAACGTCATATTATATTAGAATTGCCTGACTGCAGATTAGCTCTCTGTGAATCCATCCTAACAAGAATAAATAATGAGTAACACACAGTGCAAGAAGATGCCGCTCTCCATACAGTAGAGTTCTGGGCAAAGCAGGCGATAGCAGTCCCCCAGTCACACAGCTCTCCATACGGTAGAGTTCTGGGCAAAGCGGGCGACAACATAGACAGTCCCCAGTCACACTTTTCCACACAAGGCTCACTCATAAACATACTCATTACTGCACACAAATCTGAGGGAATATGAGATATTGGTTAATAATACAGCATCTCTCTAGGGATATTTATTAATTACAAAGGAAAAATTAGCCATTTTATTATTAAGAAAAACCACAGACCTCTAAACTAATTTAAAAATTAAGCAGCTGATGTTCATATTCCCAGCTCTGGGGAGGGGAGGCAGATGTCTTTGAGGGACGTTCTGGGTAGCCACATTGGTAGAATTGGTGAGTTTCAGGACATGGCAGAGACTGTGTTTCAAAACTTTGATAGAAGTCTAGGGAGAAGACAGAACAGATAAAGAGGTTTGGTGTCTAACCTAAGCTGTAGCAGAAGAAAAGTTGTCTTGTGACTTCGTGGACTCTGAGATGAATGCACACCCCCACACCCCCACACCCCTACCACATAATGCAATAAGTACACAAAAGGCAATGAAAATTATTTTAAAAAATCAAGGTGAAGAGAGTCATGATGGCGCTGGTGGCCAGCAGTGGCCTGAGCATCATGTTCTAAACTCTTTCAGTGGTTATAGTAGCTGCGGCCTTGGCCAAGGCCTCAACCTCTCGCTAGAGTAAGTGCTCCAGTAGAGAAGGGACCCCTGGGAAGAGAGGAAGCTGTGAGGAATGGTGAGAGAGCAGAGCCCGCACCAGGCAGACATCAAGACTGGGATCATTAAGAAAGAGATGCTCGTCACCTGGAAGTGAAGTGCAAAAACAACAAGTGGCCTGGCCCCCAGCCTACCTGGGCATGGTGAGACACAGATGAGTAGACAGTGGTGTGATTGCAAAGAAAGAATTGAACAAACAGGAGGTGAAGAAAAGAGCGGTTTGTGCCCTGTGAGGTGACACAGAACTGGTGGGGACAGGTAAATTACAATGCCCATCAATAGAGCCAATAACAAACACAAGTGCTAATGGGTCTGTGCCTTCTTCCTTTGAGAAAACAACCACTGAATGCATTGCTCTGTCTCCCAGAGCCACATCCTAGCCCAGGAAGAACAGTGCCTACAAAAGAAAGATCACAACTGAGTGGACAAGTCCTGCTGTGTTGACTTCTCATCATTGGCCTATTTCTCTAGTTGGTTGTGGTGGAAGTTCAGCCATGAGACCTGGTGACTCTGTGTTTAATTATGGTTTTGCTGTGCTACATCTGTCTTTGGCCAGAGATTTATTTATTGGGTTGGACAAACAAATGAAGACACTCAGAGGCCCCGCCTGCCTCCACACAGAGTGGACAGGATGAAGACACCAGGAGACACTGCTCAACACTAGGCCTGAGCCACCATGATGTGAAGCTATGGGAAGGAGAGATGGGAGAGAAAGAGGAGAGGAACAGCTGGAGCATTATGAAGAGAGGCAGATGTGCAGACTCAAGGGTGGGCAAGAAAAACTCATTGTGAGTAGTCTGCAAAGCCACCTGAGGCCATCGTGAATCCTGGCCTGTGCTGCGGCTGAAGGTCATAAGTGGTTATGAAGCAGCAGAGTCTGTGTTGATGTCCATGGCCCACGGTGCCACCAAAGGCTCTATTGATGTCCCTGGTCTGGACTGCCGCTTGGGATCATTTTGATATCCAAGGGCTGCACAGTATTGATCCTGCTCCTCACTGGCTACAGCACTTGGGAGAGTTGGCCCTGTGCCTTGCCTTGGAAGCACAGTACTTTTGACCCTGTTGATGGGAGCAGAGGTGAGCAGCCCAAGGGCATGATCAGGGAAAGCTGGCTCCATGGGCCCAGGAGAGATGTCTCTCCCCTCATCCCTCGCCACCCACAGCAAGAAGGATAACTGGCCTTTAGTGCAAGAAAGCAGGAGTGCTGGTCCTTCACCAGTTGCAGCAGATGGGAGGGCAGACCCAGCCTTGCATGGACAAAAGAGTAGAACTGGCCACAGTGGAGTGGGTGTAGTTGAGTCAGAAGAACTGGTTGAGCTCCGACTAACTACAGCATTGAATGAATTAGCAGGACAGTCCTGGAGAGTTCACCCCAGTGGTGAGGATGCTGGAGAACTGGCAGACTGACTAACTCAGCTACTACCCAGGTCCAGATCCAGGGTTGAGTTAGCTCAGCCCAACATCCACCCCATCTATGAACTGCTGCAACACATGAAGGAACTGGTCCTGCAGATCCAAAGTTGCAGGGTCTCCACAACACAGGGCAGAACAGGACATCCAAGGGGAATCCCAGTGAGAGCCCAGAATCAATAGTGTAGCAAAAGTAAGAAAGTCAGAGGCCTTAAAAACAATGGACTCATTGCAATAAACCTTTGCAAGTAAAGATATATGGATGAAGAAGTATACTGTGTGACATACTGTGACAAGTTGACGTTTTTGCAATTTTTAGAATTTTTATTTTATTTTTTGGGGGTAGTTGCAAGGGCAGAGTGTGGATGCAGAAAGATGGGGAGATGAGTGGGACTGAGATGCTTGATATAAAATCCACAAAGAATTTTTAAAAAGTGAAAAGTTTCTATGCAGTAGAGATCTGCAATTTTTTTGTATTCCCACAACAGTGATTAAAATCAAAGATTATTATTTCTTTAAAAAATTCAAGGCAGATCTAAACTAAAAAATGATGCCCTAAATTAACTTACAGTATCTACATGCATACAAGGGGTGGAAAAGGGAGGAAGGGAAGAAGAGAGAGTGCAAGATAGAGAGGAAGAAAGGGGGGAAGGAAGGAGAGATCAATTAGTTCACTAATAATAACACTTACTAGCATCCTAAGAGCACAACATAAAGCATTCCTGCAGCACAATGCCACTTCTCTGGAAGTCTTGACAAATCTACAATGATTTAATCTAATGAATTTTAAAAGAAAAGCCCAAGTAGAGTGACATTAACAATGCCAATAGGTGCTTTTTCAATCAAAAGGTCAAAAAGGACAAGGAGAAACTGAGTGACTTCCACAGACCAGAGGAGTCATGGCTTCTGGTCTCACAAGGGATCCTGGAATTCTGACAGAGAAGGTAGTGGTGATATATGAGAAACTTGAACAGTAAGATTGATACTGTGAAGGATTTAATAAAAACTTGCCTAGGAAATATAAAGTTATACAAAGCAGAATTTAGTTCAAGGAGATTTGCATCCAATATTAAAGATAAGTAATGTACTAACCAGTCTTGTTAGAAAATTCAAGAAAGAGAATTTTGTACCATAATTGAAGTCTAGAATTGCTGATTATTTTTTTTTGCTAATGTTCATTCACAAAGATTGATCTCCAATTAGGCTCCAACCCACAACAAAAGGATGCAACCCTCACAAATGTCCATTAGGCTATCCTCAAGTCAAGGAATATGATTCTAACAAGCAGCTCAAGTGAGTAGTTCAGGGTCACAACCACCTTGGTCTGCCATTAAGTCGCCTGTGTCCTTATTAGGAAAAGCACAATTCTGCCAGGTGGGCAGGATGAATCTGGGTAACAACTATTAAAAAGGAACAGTACTGGTGTACTTAAATAATTTTGGCCTTTGTCATTGTCCAAGTGATCAGACTTGGAGTGTCTTATGTTTGTTGAAATTTTTCAAAGTCTAACTTAAGCTAAGGACTCAAGAGAGAGTAAAAGATTTCATATGTGGGATGTGTAAGCCTAAACACACACACACACACACACACGTACGTGTATATTAGTAAAATCTTCTATCAAGGTCCAGTTTCTTTTTTGGGCATCAGGCAGAATAGGACATGTCCTATGTCAAAGGGCTTTTCCTTTATTAAGCTTTAAGTGTGCACAGTGATTTTTCACTGGAAGGACATATTGATTCTAGAATTGTGGAAACAGACGAAATAGTAACAGGAAACTGTGGAGTGTAAACGAGAGGATGAAAGCAGGAATAGTTGGCATCAGCATCATCTCCTGCCCTGTGTTTCTAGATAAAGTACAGCTGTTAGGGATGTGTTGTCTGAGGTTTCTGGCCTACCTGATTTCTGTCCTGTCTGCCAGGTCCCACAGCCATTTAGCCCAAAGAAAATCACATAGAGGTCTACAAAAGTTATAAACTGATTGGCCCATTAGCTCAGGTTTCTTATTAAGTCTTATAACCATTATTCTTACCTGTGTTAGCCCCATGGTTCAGTATCTTTTTCAGTGGGGCACGTCACATTCTCCTTCTTCAGTGTCTGGACAGGACTCGGGAGGAATGGACTTTCTCCTTCCCAGAATTCTCCTGTTCTCATTGACCCGCCTATACTTCCTATCTGGTTGTCCTGCCTATACTTCCTGCTTGGCTACTGGCCAATCAGCATTTATTTAAAACATAATTGACAGAATATAAACAATTCTCCTGCACCAGGAATGCTTGCAGAATGCTGTACAAATTTAGCCAGTGAGCTTTTATTTTATTTTTTAATTTGTATTCATGTGTGTCATGCACATGCATATTTCCATGTGTTTTGGCACATGTGTGTGGTGATATGCTCGCACACATATGTACACGTCCATATGAAGCTTGACTTCAGGTGTCTTCCTTCATCAATTTTTCTTCTTCATTTGCTGAGTTAGCATCGCTGCTGAAGTTGAACATCCATGATTTGGCTAGTCTAGCAATCTGTCTAGGCTTAGTGATCCCATCTCTGCCTCTGAGTTCTGCCATCACATGAGAGACCCACACTCACCTGGGTTTCAAGGATCAGAACTCAGTCTGTCATATTTTGGTAGCAAATGCCTTATCTACTGAGCTATCTCCCCAACTCTTAGATGCAAAATTATTACAATGTTTAAAAGTTAAACAGTATATATTATTCTATAGTTTATGTTCTAAGAGCTCTATGTAGATAAAGTGATTGCAGTAGCTGGACCAGAGCTGGAGGCCACACAATACTCCCAGGTCTTTAATAGATGCTTCCTCCTGAACCAAGTCCAGACAGAATCACAAGGCCATCATGACCTTGGCTTGCTGCCTACACTGGAACTGTCTTATAAGAGATTTCAGACTTACAGATTTTCATAAGAAAGAAATGAAGCTGACAAGAAAGAATAAAGAAGTGAGATGAAGGAATCTGGTCCTCAAAATTAACTTGGATAGTTGAATTAAAAACTCATATTAGAAAAGTCATATGAAATTAGAGCTTTTTATATCACAATAGTCATATAGATCCATATGGAATATATATACATATTAGAGTACTACTCAGCAGTAAAAAACAAGGACTTCTTGAATTTTGCAGGCAAATGGATGGAAATAGAAAACACTATCCTGAGTGAGGTAAGCCAGACCCAAAAAGAGGAACATGGGATGTACTCACTCATATTTGGTTTCTAGCCATAAATAAAGGACATTGAGCCTATAATTCGTGATCTTAGAGAAGCTAAATAAGAAGGAGAACCCCCAAAAAAAAAACATAGGCATCCTCCTGAATATTAACCTTCATCAGGCGATGAAAGGAGACAGAGACAGAGACTCACATTGGAGCACTGGACTGAAATCTCAAGGTCCAAATCAGGAGCAGAAGGAGAGAGAGCACGAGCAAGGAACTCAGGACCGCGAGGGGTGCACCCACACACTGAGACAATGGGGATGTTCTATTGGGAACTCATCAAGGCCAGCTGGCCTGGGTCTGAAAAAGCCTGGGTTAAAACCGGTCTCTCTGAACATAGCGGACAATGAGGACTACTGAGAACTCAAGAACAATGCAATGGGTTTCTGATCCTACTGCATGTATTGGCTTTGTGGGAGCCTAGGCAGTTTGGATGCTCACCTTACTAGACCTGGATGGAGGTGGGTGGTCCTTGGACTTCCCACAGGGCAGGGAACCCTGATTGCTCTTTGGGCTGATGAGGGAGGGGGACTTGATTGGGGGAGGGAAATGGGAGGCGATGGTGGGGATGAGACAGTAATCTTTAATAAATAAATAAAAGAAAAAGAAAATGATAAGCAACTGTCTGTCATAAAGCTGGGTGAAATAAAATGTGATTTACAGCTGCCAATCACTTAACACAATTAAGTTCTATTTATTGGAAATCTATAATAAGGCAAAAGTAATTTTCAATGCTATCCCCAAAGGCAGACATGGGAACAGTATAGAAATTACCAGAACATAAATTCGGGCTACGATGAGTAGTTTCTGAAGCAGTTGCTCTCAAGTAAATATAGTCAAAGAAAGGTACAGATTCCTTCGAGTTAAGTAAATACAGTCAAAGGAATGTACAGATTCTTTCTAGTTAAGAAAACACTTTATGTGCTTTATAGGGTGTGTGTGTGTGTATGTGTGTGTGTGTGGAGAGAGAGAGAGAGAGACGGAGAGAGAGAGAGGGTGTTAGTGATGGTGTGTGTGTGGTGTGTGGGTATGTGGTATGTGTTTATGGGTATGGTTGTGTAGGGTATGTCATGTGTAGGTTTTGTGAGGGGAATGACTATGGTATGTGTGTGCATGTGTTTGTGTGTTATATCTTGTGTGGTGTTTGTGGGGTATGTGTGTGGACATGCTGTGCTCATATGTGTAAGTCTATGTACTAGAGGTGCATGTGTACATGTGAGATTGTGTAAAACCCAGAGATTGACACTGGGTGTTTACTTCAATGACTCTTTACCTTATTTCATAGTACATCCTTTACTGAACCTGAGGCTCCCTGACTGGCCCATAGACAGGGATTCATTTGCCTCTACTTCCTCAGAACCTCCTTTTTATTTGGCTGTTGAGGATTTCAATTCAGGTCCTCATTTTGAATGTCAGGCAGTTTACCAATTAAACGATCTCCCCAGGCTTTGATTAAAATCTTCCAGCATCTCTGCAGTGGCACTGAAACTAAAACACGGGGACTGCTAACTATAGCGCATGTCCTTGGTATGAGCTTATGTGTTTGGACATGCAAACAAAGATGTACTAGCAACATGATTGTTATAAAAAATGGTGCTTGAGGAGTGGTAGTTCATGGTTAAATGATCTTTTTATGAATGTACTTTTATTTGTTAAAATCCAGTTTCTCCTACTTCTTACTTTGGTATGAGGATCCACAAGGGCCCAGATGGGAAGTCTTTCTCCCAGGCTTATAAAGGTAATGAGGAGTGACTTAGAGTGCTTCTGTCAGTCAGTCAGGCTTCTGCTTCTAGAGAAGTGGTAGGGAAGGAGCCACTGATGGATCTCCTTCAACCCATTTCCTGAATTTAGACAGAAATATTTGACACCTGTATATATTGTTTCTCCTGAGGTTTTGGGACGAAGTGGGAGAGATTGAGTGTTGCATCTGAACCAAAATTAGATTAAGATTTTGAAGCATTAAAGTGAGAAATATGTAGTATTAAAATCAAAGTCTGCTAGGAGAAAGAAGTGGGAAAATGTTTGTTAAAGACTTATGACTGCCTGAGAACAGTCATTAGCAATGCTTTAGATGGTGGTGAAGCAGGACACTAATGCTCACCAAAGAGACACCTAAAATAGTCACTGTCCACATCTGGACACGCTATCTGATGATCTGGTTCAGTGGAAGGATTTGGTCTTTAAAAGAGACTCTTCCTAAGTATCTAGAGGCTAGGAAGTGGGGGAGTCATTGGTTACTGAAAGGATAAAAGGGAATCACACGTGTACAAGCACGGGAAAAATTATAAAGACAAATAACATTAAGAACTACCAATAATCCCTGCAACTCGAATTGGGACAATGTAACTTTCAGAACAATACAAGACACTAGGGAAATTGTAAGTATCAGTTTCATGATACCTTATCATTATCAAAGAGTGAAGTGCCTACACATTGAACATTTTTTTAATTCCAGGAATTGTAGAAGGTTATAAGCTATACGTATGAATTATGAAAAGAAATTTCATGTGTATCTTGTATGCAAATATTCTACAATGGCTTGATTCAAGTGGGTTCCTGGGCTGAAAGGATAGAAACTGAACCTTTGGAACATCATCATTGAAGCCTGGGAGTCAACCAGTTGATGGGAATCCCTGGGATGCTGTTTCAAAAGTTTTGTATACAGAGTATTTTGAATTTCTAGAGCCCTAGAGCCTATTGACTTGAGTGTTGGGAACTGAACTAAAGTCTCATGGAAGAACAAGAAATTTTAGTTCCTCTTTAGTCTCAAGATTATTTTTGATAGAAACAAAGTCTTAGACAGATTGATATAATGTAATTTGACTGCATTAAATATGCCTACTTCTTTAACAGATAAATATATCAATACATCAATTATATATGATGTTTATATAGAGGGAATGTATTCTATCTATCTATCTATCTATCTATCTATCTATCTATCTATCTATCTATGTTCAATTTTAAAGGCTTTTAAATTATTACAGTTTAAACTTTTTGGGGATGAAGAGATGGTTCAGCAGTTAAGAGCATGATTGATCTTCCAGAGGTCCAGAGTTCAATTCCCAGTAACTACATGGTGGCTCATAGTCATCTATAGTGGGATCTGAAGCCTTCTTCTGGTGTGCAGGCATACATGATGATAGAACACTCATATGCGAAAAATAAATAAATTAAATTTAAAAAGCCTTTATAATGATCACCAAAAACTGAGAAAGGCTGGATTCATTCCCTGAAATAAAGTATATGTAATTTTCAGTTTTTAAAGGTGCCAAATGAAAGCCAAGGAATGATCTGGTAGGTAAAGGCACTTCCAACAAAGAGGACTTGAGTTTGATTTCAGGGATTGACATGGTGGTATCAAAAACTAACTGTTGTTCTCTGATTTTCACTCTTGGGGCATGGTACACAAGTAGCCCCTTTCCCCCCCCAAAAAAAAAAAAACAAATAAATAAATAAATTCAAGGAAAAAATTAAATGCATCGAAATGAGCTAATTATTTACTAAGTAGATATTGGAGAGGTATAAAGGAATAAAAGTGGAAATTTGGTTGTCCTTCACCAACCCCAGTAGAATTTTGGAGATAACAATTTTTTAATTTTTTTGTGTATATTTTTAAGACTTTTCTACATATGAAATCATGAAATTACTAGCAACAGTTTCTAAGAATATGAACCTGCTGTTAAGTGACATATAATTATAAATGTAAAGTAAAATATTTTTTCAAAAATTTTTCCTTTTACTATATGCATATGTTTCTTATTTTTAAAATAGGTACTTAAAATAGCATTTTTTGTATTTACGGTGGTTGTTTGGAAAAACATCTCAAAGTGGAATTATTTGGATCAGGTTGACTTGTAGGCATCTCTAGGGAACTGTTCTGTTTGCTAATTGTCACAGTCCACTGCAGGTGCGTAATTCCCAAAGTTGGGCCCCATCTACATAAGAATGATTAAAACTATCAGAGGCCAAGCAAGCCTCATTTGAAACAGTACTCATATTAAACAGTACAGACTTATTTGATAACTTGAAATTGTAAGTTTATTAAACACTTTCTCCCCAAATTTGCTCTGACTAGGATGTTTTTAATTACAGAAGTTGAAACATATACTAGAATAATCTTTTTTTTCTCCTCCTCCTCCTTTTTCTAGTCCTTGGTTTTGGGAACTTAATGTTGGTATAATTAGGTATTTTTTTTAATACAGTGAAGACCTGATTTAGTGATCAGGAATATGTGTATTTCCTATTACAAATGAGGGAGATGCTGTGGTTTGGAATGTGCACATGAACTTGCCTGATTTTGAGATGTTACTGTGTGGGAAGATAGTGCTAACTCTAGAGACTGTTGACATTCATGATCATTCTTTACAGTCAACTTACAAATTAGAAAATAAAGCAACTTTATAACTTTGAGTCATGGTGCAGTCGGTGAAGGGCTTGCTTCCCCAGCCATGGGGACTAGAGTTTGAATCTTTAGCACCTGCATAAAAAGCTGGGCCTGTTGATGTCTGCATGTAATTTCAGCATGGGTAGAAGACACTGAAAAGTTCTGGAGGATTGCTGGTCTGCCTATCTTGACAACCTGAAAGCTGCAGGATCAGTAAAGGATCCTGTCTCAAAAAATCATGTAGAAAGCAAAAGGAAGATACCCAGAAATAAACCTTTGCCTCAAGAATTATACCACACACACACACATGGGATTTAGGGATTTATTAGAGTAGCTTACAGATTATGGTTCAAGAATCATATCAACCTATTTGGCTATTACTAGAGAGAGAGAGAGATGAAGAGAGAGAGAGAGAGAGAGAGAGAGAGAGAGAGAGAGAATCCCCATATTTACAGCCACTGCTCAATTTTTGATGAAATGATTTTTCAAGTTTAATTTGCTTTCTGCCAAGCAAAATAAGAACTGCAGGTCATTAGCTTACAGAGGAATCTAGAAGATATAGGTTTTAAACCAGCAAAAGAATGTCTCTGCAGCAGGAGACATGAACTTTCTGCTTGTGCGAACAGGCAAAATGGATCACAGCTGTCGAGCATACACAGTGTTATGTTTGATATTCATTCATAATTTCACGAAGTGAAAAGTCCTTCTAGGTCTGTCTAACTTTCCACTGTTCTCTGCATGTATGTTTGCCTCTGGTCACACTTGCATCCGTGTTTTATTTGTGCCTAAACATAGATAGATATGTTCTATTTCACTTTGTGCAGAACTCATATCCCCAGATCTCTTCTCAGAGATATTTGTTCAGATCCACCAAGACTCAGATCAAGTGTCACTTTCTAGAGACTGCAGCCCTCTATTCCCAAGGTCTTTGGGGGAAATGTCACATCCTTTATACTTCATAGAACAGTAGGGGACTTTCACATATCATTATTTAAGATTATTTGTTCTCTTAGAGGGCATGTGTTTTCTACATTTCTTCTCAGTGGAGCACAGCTTTCCTGAAGATGCAGGCTGTTTTGGTGGCTGCCTTCTCCCCAGAGGCTATAATATTGCCCTGCACTCAGCACATCCCCAGAGAATATTGACTGACTGACTCTTGCTTCAAAAGCAGCATCAAGGGAAGTGATTTTTTCAATTCAATCTTTATTGCAAGTTTGGAAGGAGATAATATAAACCCATGGGAAGGAAACAATGAGCTGAGCAGAGTGTGTAATTTAGTTCTGAGGAGCACAGAATGTATGGTAAGTGTTGTAAGGAATATGCATGCTTGTCGGAGACAAAAAAACAGACTAAATCCAGGCTCCTTCGGAAACCAAAAACCAAAAAAAAAAAAAAAAAGACTAAGCCTAGGCTCCTTTGATTAACAGAGAATTATAGTCTCTCTCTCTCTCTCTCTCTCTCTCTCTCTCTCTCTCTCTCTCTCACACACACACACACACACACACACACTTTATAGACATTCCCCAGTGTCCTTAAGTACAAATTCAATGACTACTGGTAATCATTGTCTTGGATTTTGCAAGGAGAGAAACTTGATCAGTGCCCTGAAAGGGCACAGACCTGTGTCTGAATCACCAGAAACCATGAAAAGCTGAGACAGAAACACACAAGTCTATAAGCCCAGACTTCCTAATGAGAGATGGGGCACAAAAACAGAAGTGCCCTAGAGGCCTATGGGGTCAGCCAACCTGGCATGTGCAGTAGAAACAAGGAGTTTCACAAAGTGGAAGGCGAAGGCTGACATCCCAAGTTGTCCCATGACCTGCACACGCAGCTTATGTGAAAAGTATGAACCCACAGCTCTCTCTCTCTCTCTCTCTCTCTCTCTCTCTCTCTGTGTGTGTGTGTGTGTGAGAGAGAGAGAGAGAGAGAACATAGATCTCTTTCTCTCTCTCACACACACACACACAGAGCAAGTGAGAGAGAGAGAGAGAGAGAGAGAGAGAGAGAGAGAGAGAGCACATAGAACAAAGGATAAAGCGATAATACTGCGATATAGCTAAGAGGATAACTGATTGGACCTGGGGGAAAGTACGCGTAGGATGACCCTTGTACAGATTTTTTTATTATTAACGTGACACAAGCCTAAACATACCTGGGAAGAGAGAATTTTAATTGAGGAAATGCTTCCACATGAATGGTTTGTATGCAAGACTATGGAGTATTATCCTATTTAATATTTAATGTATGTGGACCTAGCTCACTGTGTGAAATGCTATCTCTGGATTGGTGGACCTGGGTTATATAAGAAAGCAGATTAAGCACAGAGAGTTAGGTACCAAGCAGAATTTGGCCATGGTTTCTGTTTCAGTTCCTTCCCCGGCCTTAAGTTTGAATCACCAGAGTCCTTACTTCCTTCAGTGATAGACTGTGAGGTGGAATCCAAGTGAACACTTCCCTCCACAAACTGTTTTAAGTCATAGTGTTTTATCACAGCAATATAAAAATGACCATGACAACCCTGAAGACTGGACTTGAAAGAAAACCTTCAGACACAGAGCTCATGCTGAGCTGACCTGTGCTAAGCAATGTTAGTTTGGTAAGATGGTAAAATGGGCATTGATTATTTTTGATACAAAATGTGAATCACCCATTAGATACACATAGTGATGAAATTAGATTCCGTAGAAGGTATGACTGTTTTGCAGATGTTGATATTACTGAACATGCTAGCTACAGCCATGGCTTTAACAAGGCCTGCTAGGAAAACAACCCCTATGAATCATAGAGAGAATAGACAAGAGACACAGTTATCAAAAGGAGCTTGCCGTTCTGTTGGCTTGCTTTCTGTGTGCTGTTTGTTCTGTAGAAGAGAATGATTATAGCATATTTGGTACCCAAATTAATCACTCAGAAGGCAAAGGAGTCTAATGAAGAAAGGATCACTGCAAAGACATGGTGGGCAGGAAGGTAAGACATCAAAGAGGAGGAGGGGCTATCAACATAAATGAGAGAAGTGCTGGTACAGCCATTTACACTGGGCATGCGGGCCAAGGAAGAGGGAGAATGGGGGGGGGCATTCTGCTGCTACCAAGTTCTACAGGTATAAAGGAGTCAGCCTCGTAGCATGGCACTGAATGAGCACAAGGAAAGCATGTGTGTTTGGGTAGGGAAGCAGACATAAACATAAGAGGTCATATTAAGGGAGGAGAAGATTTTTACCAGGGAAAACCACTGAACAGCTTAAATCTGAAAAGATTTGAGTCTTAGCTCATTCTTCCCAGTTACATACTGATGTGTGTGTATCTATATGCCTGTAGATATATTTGCATAGATGTGTCATAAATAGAACTTAATCATATACACACACATACACATCAAATAACTTAATCTAGTTTTCCTACCAATACAAATTTTAAAATATCACAATATCTGGGAGTGGAGCCATAACTCAGAGGGTAATGTATTTTCTTTGCAAGTATGATGACCCGAGTCAAACGTACCAAGTCCATATAAAAAGCCAGACATAATGAAGTGTACTTGTCAACTTAGTGTCTGGTAAGTGTAGGCAAGGGGATCCCTAGAATTAACTGGCTAAGTAACCTTGCCTTCTACATGGAAAGCTTCAGGCCAATGAGAAAACTTGTCTCAGAAAAGAAAATATCATGATGGACAACTTCTAGGAAGCAGCTAAAGTTAACCTCCGGCCTTCACACACACATGCAAACAAGTGTCCACACATTCATACATATATAACATGCACACCCAAATCACATGGAGGTCTTTGTATAACAACCCTTTGGTGACATGTATGCTGCGATTCAATCTAATCTGTAAAATATTGTAACTTGTTCTAGAGAAATTGTTTTAAAGAGATGTGAGAGTGAAAGAATGCGAGACAGAAGGACAGAGAAGCAAAGTGAAAAAAAAGGAGAGAAAGAAAGAGAGAGAAGAGGGAGAAGGAAAAGGGAGAGACAAAGGGGTCCGGGAGGAGAGAAAATAAAGTCTGGAAACTATACCCTCAACACATTCCATTGCCCTATTCCTGTCCACAAATACCAGTGACTTTGTTTATTGCTCAATTGATTCTTTAGACTGCTTCTTGGATTAATATTTGTATCTGAAGTCTGAAGATTGACTCTGTATTTCCTTTAAAACAAAACAGAATATTTAACCGGGGAAAAACTGCCGCCACCACCCCAAAGCATTCTCAACATTTCTCAGATTCTGGCATTTTCTTGAAGTAAAATTAGTGTGTATTTGAAAATGTCAAGTTTTGCAATGTGCTGCTGCCAAGTTGTTCCCTTGGCTTTGGTTCTTTCTGCACATGTGCCTTTCTTCTTATCCCCAGCCCCACAGTTCCCTGCCTAGGATCACAACGTCCCGAGGTGTTCTCAGACCACCACTCCCCAGAGGAGTGCTACACACTTGGTAAACATTATCCCTGGTGCAACGATAGCAGTTCTTTACTGGACCATTGGATAGGCCTGATAGGCATCGATATGGCCTGACTTCCTTACTTGTCTCCACTCTGAAGTTAACATTAACATTAGACTTGGAGACAGAAGATTCTAGGTCTTGAAACTCTGTAGGTGTCCCTGGGTTGTTTAATGTTCCTAGTAATGCTGAATATAAAGGCAGCTGTGGGAACCCACTGTAGGCCCTCTGCACTGTGGAGGCTCCTCTGACACTCATAGTCCTGATTCATTCTCTTCATAACTACATACATAACCACAGGGACAGCCCCATGGACTAACATACTAGAGTCCAGAGAGAACAATGTGAAATGATAAACATTGAAGGACATATGTGACAGATGTGGAGATATTTCAGCTTGGAAAATATCTGCCTTACAAGCAGAAAGACCTGAGTTTGATCTCCTGTAAAATATGCTTGGTCAAAATCCTGGTCAGGTTTCGATGTGGATTAGACAAATGGGTCTGTGCGTAACAACACATACTGCTTTTCCAAAGGACCAGAATTCAGTTGCGAATACCCAGATTTGGCAGCTCACCACCACCCACAACTCCATTCCAAAAGCTTTCTGTACAGCTGACCTCTGTGGGTACATATGTGCACCTATACTCACACTAAGATGCATTCTCATATAAGCAACTAAAAAGAACACAAATCCAGTCAAACCAAAATACTGTGGTGATGACATGCACTTATCAACTTGTTTCTAGGCAGGCACCAGCAGTTATGTCATTGAGAACTGCGAGTCTAGTTAGCCTAGCCTTCCCAGTGAACCAGGTGAGTGATAGGAATTCCACACGCATGTGCATGCCTATGTACACATGTGTCTGCACACACACATGCACATAAGCAAATAAAAGGAAGCAATAGTAATTAAAGAAGCATGAGAACATGAACTTAATTATAAGTAGGCCATGACATACATTTAATAGATAATATTTGATTCCAGTATTTTCATTTTCTTATTTGAATGAATTAAAGGCTCCTGTGAATGCTAAGGCAGTTTGACGCAAAATATCTCCTTGTAGTTACCATCCTTATTGGCTCTCGTGGTTTATAACTTGTGGGTTATAATCAAAATAAATATTAACTCATTTGGTTTGGAACTCACTCTGTAGGTTAGGCTCATCTCAAACTCACAGAAATCCACCTGTCTCTGCCTCCACAATTCTGGGGTCCAGGGAAAGGTCACTATGCCTTGTTTAAGGTTTACTTTTTTTCTGTTTTTGGCTATGTGTATGTGCCTGAATGTGAATGGGTATGTGTAAATAAGTACAGTGCCTGCAGAAGCCAGGAGATGGCATTGGCTTCCCTGCAGCTGTAGTTAGAGGCAGCTGTAAGATGCCCTGATATGAATGCTAAGAACTGAATTTGGGTCCTCTGTAAGGGCATTATGTGTTCTTAACCTAATATGTTGCTATCGTGAAGCACATGAAAATTTATACGTATTGTTATGGCAAGATTTATTTTCATGGTCAATGTAGAATAAAAAGAAACTAGCTAAAATTTGACAACTGATAAATAGTTGTAACCCCACACCCCGTGTGTGTGTGTATTTCTTCCTCTACGGTATCTTTGTCTCCATTTAAAAGAGACACAGTGTCAGTTATTTTTCTTATTGCTGTAATCAAAAATCTGACCAAAAACAAACAAACAACAAAATACCATAAAGAAAGATTTATTTTGGTGCATAATTGGAGGATACAGTCCACCATGCTGGGAAAGGCACGGCAGCAGGAGCTGAGGCAGCTGGTCAAAGTCAGGAAGCAGAAAGAGACAAATATTGGTGCTTAGCCCCTCTCCTTTTTATTAAAACATTGACTCCAGCCCACAGGAATGGAGCTGTCCAAAATTAGGATGGATCTTCCTTCTCTAGTTAAACCTTTCTGAAAACTCTCACGGACACATCCAGAGGTGTTGTAATAAGAGCGGCCAGGGCTGCGTCCCCAGCACCCCGGCCGCCTGGCTAGCTTATGCCCTGAAATAACAACACAGAAACTGTATTCATTTAAACACTGCTTGGCCCATTAGCTCTAGCCCTTACTGGCTAATTTTGATATCCCGATCAACCCATCTCTAATAAACTGTGTAGCATCAGTCTTACTGGGAAAGATTCTAGCCTATGTCTATCCTGGGTCAGAGCTGCCTGGGAGAGAGGAGCCTGGCTCTGAGAGGAGCTGCATGATTTCTGAGCTCACTTCCTCTTCCTCCCAGCATTTTGTTCTGTTTACTCCTCCCACCTATGTTTTAACCTATGAGGGCCAAGCAGTTCCTTTATTACTTAACCAATGAAATCAACAGATTGATATATGACACTCCCACATCACAGAGGTTTGTTTCTATGATGATTCTAAACCCCATTACATCGACAATTAAGAGCAACCACCATACTCATTATCTTGAAACACAAGGAAACTGAGATTTGAAAAGATAAGCACATTTTCTGAATTCAAAAATCTATTTGATTGTAGTGTTAGGGTTTTAATTCAAATACGTCTAAGACTAACACATACATCCTTTATAATGTCCTTCTGATCTTTCAAAGAAAAAGATAAATAAATAGTAAAGTAAATGCAAAGCAAACTGTGTTTCATGTTCTTCAGTTATGTTATTTCTCTGCTATTTAACCACCTTAGTCAAGGGAGGCAGAGATAACCACAGTGCCAGGTGCATCCAGTCCTTTCACATCCCCTGCTCACCTGCCTTGACCATCTGCAGCTCCACTTCTGACAGGTGAGTGGCAGACAGGTCGAAGGACCCAGAAGAAGGCAGGGATGCCATATGGACTCAAGAATGAGACAAATGTTTTAACTGGCTTAAGTTTTTTTCCAAAAGCAGCTGGCACTTGGCAAATTATTAGAGGTCACTTTGTGAACGGCAGGTACCCAGGCATCAAGGAAGTGGTTCTTTACTACATCTTGCATTTTGTCATCAAATGTAACCACACTTTGTCATTTCAACCTCAATTAGACATAGATGTTAATCTCTGATTCTGAGGTTGCAAGAAAGTTGGGGTGTCACTGAGAGAAACCTGGTGCTGCAAGTTTCTAAAGGGTTCAATTCTCTGTTGTGATACAAAGGATTTTATTCCATAGAAAAGAAATTAAGAAATAAAAGCCCAAGGTTACCAAGGTAGATATCATAGAAACACAGGGGTTTGGCTGCAGTAGAGCATGGTGAGAAAGAAGAATAGAACCATCCACCATCCCATGGGAAATACAACCATGGTGTGCAGTTAGCTGAGCGCATATCCCCTGGTTTACCTCCCTGGGCACTTCATTTATTCATTGACTCACTCAGCCATTCAGTGAACTTTATTACAAATCTGGCTTACAAGGGAATCATAGCCAGAAAATCCAAAAGGCAAGACCAGCAGATGGATGAAGATAGTGTTTGTGCTTGCTCTAACAACAGGAGAACTAATAGGAGGGCAATAGACGCCACTGAGTGAGCATTGAATAAGAGGAAATACTCAGTGAATATTCAACTACCAGTTGCTGTGCTAAACATGGCTCTTGGCAATGTATACATGCCATTTCTCTTAACTCACTTCAGTACTAGGCTCATGGCATGCTTATCATTAGTGGCACTGATGGACAAACTAGGTCTACCATTCAATTCACTGCATTGTGCAGTGTAGCCGTGTGTGTAGGTTACTTTTAATTTTTAGTTTGCCATGGTCTATATCATCTGAGAAGTGAGTTTCAGTACATGATTCTTTAGATGAAATTGACTCATGAGTATGTCTGTTGGCAATTATCTTTTTTGCATAATTAATGTAGGAGGACCCACTCATCATGTGTAGCAGGAGATCTCAAACTATAAAGTACAGAGAGGGGCTGAGAGGGGCTGAACCTAAATAGGCACACAAGCATTCATTTCTGTCTGCTCAGTGGTTGGGATGTGACTTGTTGTTTCATATTCTTGCCTTGGTGACTTCCACACAGTGACGGACTATACCCTAGAATTGTGGGCTAAAATAAACCATTTCTCCCCTTAAGTGCATTTTGTTAGGGTATTTATTTTATAACAGTCACGAAACATTAACATATAACATAAGGAAATTACTCTGCAATTGATGATTCTATTTTACCTCACACAAATGATTCCTCTAGATCAGGATATATATTTTCACTTCAAAACCCCATCTTCTGTGTCTTACATGGCACTTCCCACTCAATAAACAACCACAGTAACCATTTCTGGTTACTTGGAGCTGTGTTTATGTGGATTAAAGTAACAAGGAAATGACAGACTCTGAACAATTCCAGGCCAGCCTGAAGGTCTCAATGCTTTATTTGTCATGGTGTATTATTCTTCCTTTCCTGTTGCTTGCCTTTTGGCTATGCAGTCTTACAGAGGTCATCATTCATCATGGATCTTCACAGTATCCCTTACCTAGGCTGCACTGATATTTATTTGATGAATAAGTCACTCAATGAGTAAGTGGACTGCCTGGTGTGAGAGTACCAGGGGATATGTGCTCAGCTGACCTTGAACATTGGATTGTATTTCCTGTAGAGTGATGGATAGTCCCATCCCTTTTTCTCACATGCTCTACTGCAACCAAAACCCAACATTTCTGTGGCATCCGCTCAAAATTTCCTAGGGCTGTTGAACGCCACTTCTTAAATTTCTTCTTCACTGTGTTAAAACCATGCCCAGGAAGCAGAGGAGGTCTGTGTCCTCTAGAGATCTACAGTACACTTTTTCTATAAATGAAGCACTAACTTTGATTGAAAATACAAACTCAACTTCCATAACCTTGGCACTCATCCAGTCGAGTTCTCATCCTCCACAGAAATCCCCTTCTGTGACAAGCTACAAAGGTGTAAAATGTTGGCATGGTGATGTGTTGCTGCAGCTTCTAATCTTTTCTATTGTTAAGAAGCCTTTCTCCCCAAGAACACGCTTTCATTATTTTATGTTGAATCCTCCTTTAATAAATTTTTCCAAACTGTTCTAATTTTGTGTTTTACACTTATAAAAATGATTCAAATCTATATTCAGTAGTACCTATGCAAACAACTTTCCATGACTATAAAAAATAAACCTAACATAATCAACATAAAAATCATGAGTTTATTTTGACTCACATTTTGAGAGGTATACTGTCTGTGGCTTATTGGCCCCACCCCTTCAGGATAATGGAAATGTAGCATATCTGTCAAGAATAGATGCTATTTAAAGCAAAAGAGAGACAGAACAGGTCTGAGTATCCAATATCTCTTTTATGGGCATATTCCAGTGGTTCTGTGTCCTTCCTCTATACTCTGTCTTACATCTTTTACAAACTCTCAATGGTTTCAGACCAAGGACTATGTCCTTGGCACATTGCCAGGCCTCTCTGGGCATTGCTAATCCAAACAGTAGCAATGCCTTATGGAGATTTGATATGCTTCTCAGCCATTTCTCCCTGCACTCTGGTGGTGTCTCAATCTCTATGCAAATGGCACCCTAGTGTTGTACCTTCTTCTGATCAAGTTCTCTAAACATCCTTCTAAAACGATGCCATTTTCCTCGGTATGCCACACAGTTGTGTGCTTTACAAGGTAAGTTGCCAAAACCCTTATTCCGATATGATGGAATCTGGAGACCTCTGGAAAGGAATCCTGTCATTATGATTGGGTTAGTGCCGACCATAATACAGTTTCTATGGAATAACAGAATACTTGAGGCCAACTAAATTCATTAGAAAAGGGGAATAATTTGACCCACGTTCCTGTAGGCTGGGAAGTGTAAGATCAGCCACTCACACTTTTTTAACTCATGGCAGAGAGTGGAAGATAAGCTGGGTGGTATGAAGTAGTCAAAGACTCACGTTCAGGGTCCCACAACCACGATAACCTGCCTAACAGGGAACCTGCTCACTTTCACCAGACTGCAACTGCGCACTAACCTTCATGACTTAAGTTTCTCCCAGGAGGATCCAAACCCATGTTTCCTTTTTCTCTGAGGTAATAACATGATTGCTATCTTGAAGTAGAAATTACCTTTACCCTGTAGCCATGGCAACTAATTGAGAAATGTGTACAGTGTTGTTCCATCTGGTTAGTGATCCTAAGCCTAAAACCTTTCCCTTTCTGAACTCTCACTGTGACTGAGCTTCAGAAGAAGGAGCACGAGGCCAGTTCTTCTGGGGAGAGTGAGACTGTGGACAGGTAGCTCTGGCCTCTGAGTGCTTCTGGGAATTTTAGTAGAATTCATAATTTTTGATAAAATATTTTTTTTCTAATCTCTGAGTTTTTGCCATGTCATGCAGTCTTAATTTCCACACACAGCCCTCACACCTTTAGGCAGACCATGCTCATAGTGGAGTCTGTAGGACAAGTTTCTTAGAAAGAAGGCAATCCTGGAAAAGTAGGCTGAGAATACAAAAAAGGAGATTTAAAGGTGTGGTGTTAAACTGCCCACCTCTCCTCCAAGAAGTCAGAGAAAAGCTGCCGAACTTTCTAGTAGTTTGTCAGAAATGGAAAAGTCAGATCTCAATATTTCCCTCCCCCCC
>JABTXL010021306.1:2995584-3026424 GCA_025134845.1 Neodon shergylaensis | reverse complement strand
TCTCTCTCTCTCTCTCTCTCTCTCTCTCTCTCTCTCTCTCTCTCTCTCTCTCTCATATAAGGTTGTATAAAGGCCACACTGCCCTCAAACTCACTATGTAACTGAGGCTAGCTTTACATGCCTCATCCTCCTGATTCCAACTCCTGAGTGCTGGGATTACAGTCATGCAAGACCACATCTGGTTACCTGGTTTATGTGGCATCAGAGACTGAACACAAGGCTTTGTGCATGCTATACAGAGACCAGCTGAGCTCTGTCCCAGTGACAGAATCTATTGTTTTCACAGAGACTCTCAGTGGAGCCTATGATCATAGAGTACACCTTGAAAACTCATACCTCAGGACCTGGGGTCAGATGTGTGGTATTAACCTGAGCCATACTTCCATCAGGATGTTACCTGGCAGAATGGAGGGCCATGAAGCAGCTACCATAGAGGCACCCCAAGTCTGTGGAGGCCAGACCGGGCAAATACTGCAAAGTTCTGCAGAAGACACTTTAGGAGGCTAGCACATGACCATACAGGAGCTCAGAATGCAGCACAAACAGTTCCTTCTGGCTGTGCCCTCCACCTCATTGTGTGTGTGTGTGTGTGTGTTTGTATGTGTGTACATATTTGTATGCATGCCTGTGGAGACCATAGGTAATAGGTCTCTGATTGACGGGTACTCACTAATTAGGCTAGGACAGCTGGCTAGTTGAAGCCCAGGGATCCATCTGTCCCTGCCTCAGCAGTGCTAGCATTGCAAACACACCTTATCATACCCAGATTTTCAAATGAACTTTGAGGGTTGAACTCAGATCCTTATGGTTGTACTATTGGTTTACTGACTGGGCCTTATTTCCAGCCCAGATTGTGATCTTCCTATGCTTAAGAACAACCTAGGCTTTTAAGGAGCATTCATTCCCTGGGCAGGTGTTCCAAGCCAGGTGCAGGATCACAGGCTTGTTAAGAATGTGCACTACTCTTCTTGGCTCTTTGCAATTATGAGTTAAGGTATTTCTGCCATGCAAAGTCCACCTCTGCTTTCTACTCATGCTGTTGGTGATGCAGGTTTTAGCTGCGTCCTCTTAGCGACTTCTCCCCTCTCTTCCCTGCACTAAACAGCTTGGCGCTCACTATGTAAATATCCGGAGATCTTCTCAAGAGACACTTTTGCCTCTCTATTCCCATCAGATTCTTGAAAGTATGACCTCTAAGAACTTAGAGTTCATCAAGAGTTCCATGCCTAGGCGAAGGAAAAGGCTGCATTCTAGTGCTGCAGAGGGGACCTGTCTTCTGTCAAAAAGATTTCATGCACTCTGACAACCTATTGTCCTACCCCAGATGGTGATACAGTAACGATGGGCAAAATCATCTTTTGATTTTGATACAGAACATTTCTTGTTCTGTATTCAGACTTGAACTGCACATTAGGATGCTGAAGATAGACTTGAGGGTGGATCAGTCAGTGGACCTCCCTGCTCCTTTCCCCCATGTGATCAATTGAATAAATCTCCTTTTTCTGCTTTTTACTGTAAATCTATGCCTTTAATTGGCCTGTTGGAGCAGTGGATGACGTTAACAATTACAGTAATGTGATATGCTAGTATGCTAGCTCTTCTCCTGGGGTTACATATATTCTCATGAGGCAGGAAGGGGAACCTATGAAAACAACAACACAATAGCCTACCAGTTTTTATAATGCTGGCCCATGACCTGCTAGCCCAGCTATATTAAGGGAACTTGTAAAAAGAGAATACTGCAACACCGCTGTATGTGGCAGCAGAGTGTGATAGGAGACTCTTACTGGAGAAGAATAAGACATATGGGAAATATCATTTCCCCCAGTAGCTGAGGCAGACTGGCAAGATGCAGAGATACATACCCTCAGCCATACCAACAGAAACATATGGTTCAACTTGGTATAATAAGTTGGTGATTTCTTATATGGTTAAGCACAAAAAGAAAGTATTTGCCTGATCTTTCTGTGTCAGAATAAATAATGTTTTAGTAGTTTGCTTTATGAGATACATAAATGACATGATTTAAAAGCACGAAGGAGGTTCAGGAATGTTTTTAGTAGAATATGAGGAAAGGCAAAACCATCTACAAAACCAAAAGACTGAAACTGAATACCTCCATGATGATGTATGTAAAAGAGTCATTAGAAGGTCTATACTGTAGACACCAGTTTGGTGTACTTTGTTCTAACAACATTCTGTAAACGTAAGTAGAAATTTTAAATTTTAGAAACCAACCACCATCATATCGAAATTGTGGCTCTGCATAATTGTAAAAGTGATACTAGTATAATAGAAAAAAATTTTGAATAAAAGATACCCAAACTTTCAAAAGAATGTGAAGATTAAAATACATTAGTCAGGATATATAGCATGGTGTTAACTTATTCAGATATGCTGATTCAAATAGAAAAGACAGAAAGCAAGGAATGGAAAGGAGATACAATCTGATTATATATGGGAAGGATAAAGTTATTGCAGTAAGTTCAGTGGGCTACACTCTGAGATGTTTATCTTTGATTGTCAGCCTCACAGAGGAATTGGCTACAATAGATTGCCATGAATGGGTAATGTCATAAATCAAATAATTGAAATAGAAAGACCAAGCCCTCTGTAGTGACACATTGTCCGAGAGAAAGGTCCTTGACCTGTATAAGAGTGTAGAGCAATCAACATGAGCACAAGCTAGCAGGCATGTTTGTGTTCATTTCTCTGTTTCTAACTGTGGCTGAGATGTGACTAGATGCTTTAGGCTCTTTGTACCTTCCCTGCAGTGATGAACTGTAAACTGGAATTATGAGTTAAAGGAAATCTTTCCCCACTAATCTTTGCTTTGTCAAGGTATTTTATCACAGCAGCAGAAATGAAACTAAGACACCCTCCTTACTCCAGTCCTTACCTTGGTAACAAGACAATAAAATCAAAGGAAAGGACCTTCCTTCAGAGAACACTCGGACAATGCCAGAGACTGTCCTGTTAGCTCGGGGCCTTCCTGTTCTTAGTGGAAAGTGAGAAGGTGAAAGGAGCTAGTGGGGACACCTGCAAGAGGCAGGAGTAATCAAACATTGCTGAGACTAAGGAAGATGCAAAAGGGCCATGAATACAGACAAGGACAGGGCAAAGTGAATTCCCTCATCTCTGCTCTCTGCCCAGAAAATTTAAATTGAGGCATAAAGATATTTATCATGGGAACCTTTTAAAGGTCCAATTAGCATTTACTATACACCAAGATTGCTTACTACGAAGAAATGTTCGCAAGAAAGAAGCCTGTAAAAGCTGACAAGAAAAGGTCGCATAATCCAAACAGGATGAAATGGTATATGCTCAACAATTAGCCCTGGTGATGTGAAGAAGTGATCTTGATTGTCTTTGAAAGGAAAACAAGTTAAAGACGGTTAATCCTTTAAACAGGTTGTCTTTACAATCTCTACAAATTGTTAAACTGAATGAAACTTCTAAAAAGTCAGCGAGCAAGTTTTTGAAACCCAAAGTCACTGTACTGGAGTCAGAGTTCTAATGCATTTTGACAGCCTCATTGGAAATTAAGACTGGGATGATCTCACCAAGAAGTAAAGACCCAATTGAAATTTATTCACACCACCCTGTCATCTCTCTCAGAGTCCCCAGCTCCTGCTCTGAATAATTTGTTTGGCTATGTTTCCTAAATGTGGTATTTGAATATATCTGACTGGTGATTTGCATTTTGTCTTCTTTGCCAGAACAGGGGTGGGATGAAAGAAGACAAAGAGGAAAGGAAACTACAGCCAAAGCTTCAGCCAGTTTTCTTGGCAATGTGGCTCTCGGGGTAACTGGGAAATCACCAGGAAGCAATTTGGCCATAATGCCTGTCAAAACTGTGGAATTTATCCTGCTTTGTGTCAACAATTCATTCGGCTGGGGATGCACTCCCAGGCACTCCTAAGATTGTGCAGGACTTTACAATTGCTGTGTAAAGCTTCTTTCTCCACGTGTTGCTTCATCTTTTGTTTCTTTTCTGTTTTGAGGCAGGTATAAGAAAGGAAAAACACTGTTGTGTGACCACAGATTGCACTAGATTCAAATTGTGCAGCTATACTGCTGCCTATTGGAGAAGACTGAATGTGTGGACTCTGCAATATAGTCGGTGGCACCTTCAGACACTATACTTCTCTCTGATTTCCAAATGCTGATCATCAGCCAACTTTTCTTTCTCTTTGATGAATGGATCCAAAAGTTTCCTTTGGAAGTTTCACAATCCTTCTCAGTCAGGCAGGTCATCACAGTAGGACGTGGAGACAAGGAAGATGCTTGGGGATAAAGAGAGCAAATACAGCATAGAAATCATTTATTATATTCTTTTAGGTGTTCATGTCAGTCTAAGTGTGGATATCAGGGTGTCAGGCTACCTGGCCCATGATCACAGGTGTATACTGGCATATCTCAGTTTAGCATGGGTCCTAGGGATTTGATCTCAGGGTTTCTTCCCACTGAGCCATCACCCTAATCCTGAATATTACTTTTGGATTTGTTCACAGTCTATCAGCTGCTGCTGGGTGAACCACTGCCTTACCTACTATATAACACTTGCTGATTTATTTGACTACACTTTTTTGTCTCTGGCTTTGCTTTATTGGATGACACTTTGGCTTTGCTTAGGTTTACCAAAGCATTGTGTTTTATCTTTCGCTAAACAATGTGTGATTTCCTCCCACGTTGGAATGAAAAGTAGCCTTGCCTTCAAGCTCTAAGTAATTCCAGATTTTCAGATGCTCAAGGTATATTGGCGTTGACTAGCTTTGTTATACTACAATTTGAATACAAGCCATATTTCATACATTTATAATACGCAATTGTTAGTTCCATTTTGTGCTTTTTCTAATCATTTAATAAAACTAGAATAAAGAGCATAAAACTGGAGAGAAATAAGTGATGTAATGCAATGCTAGAATCACCGGCACAGCTCCTGGCACAATGGCATAGATCTCTATAGATACAGTGACCCAATATTGAACCTACCCTCACTCAACAGAAATAAGAAGATGGATACTAAACATGAAGACTATGTGCTGGATGCAGGGGACCAGCAACACATGAGTTTTTCCTACCATCTTTATAATATTTCTCTGAGAATGTTTAATCCGTAACACTGAGCTGGGAATAGTGTGTGTGTGTGTGTGTGTGCCTGTGTATGTGTACATGTGATTTGATGTGAATTCCTTCTCTCACGATAATAATTCTCTCATAATAAATACCACATTGGCATACGTATAACTATAACAGAAAATAGAAAGTTTTCAGAATAATGGTAGATTTGTAAAGTATTTACTGCATCTGAGACAAGGAGAAGCCCCCTGGGAATTAAGACTGTTGAGCAGGGATGACTGAGACTTAGACTTACACAGGAACAAAGATCTAAGCAGGGAGGACACCCCAGCAGTACTGTGGACACTGTGCACAACTTCTAGACTTAGTTTCTCTATTTCTTTTTTTTTAATTAATTTATTTATTTATTTTTGAAAAATTACCGCCTCCTCCCCGTTTCCCATTTCCCTCCCCCTCCTCCCACACATCTCCTCCTCCCCCCACTTCCCTACCCCTCTCCCCCTCCCCCCCACTCCATTTCCCCCTCCCTCTCGAGAATGATGAGCAGTCCAGGTTCCCTGCCCTGCGGGAAGTCCAAGGTCCTCCCACTTCTATCCAGGATCAGGAAGATGAGCATCCAAACAGGCTAGGCTTCCACACAGCCAGCTCATGTATTGGGATTGAAACCTAGTGCCATTGTCCTTGGCTTCTCATCAGCCTTCATTGTCTGCCACGTTCAGGGAGTCCGGTTTCATCCCAAGCTTATTCAGTCCCAGTCCTGCTGGCCTTGATGAGCTCCCAATAGATCAGTTCCACTGTCACAGCGGGTGGGTGCACCCCTCGTGGTCCTGACTTCCTTGCTCCTGTTCTCCCTCCTTCTGCTCCTCATTTGGGTCTTAAGAGCTTAGTCCGGTGCTCCAATTTGGGTCTCTGTCTCTATCTCGATCCATCGCCAGATGAAGGTTCTAAGGTGATATGTTAGTTTCTCCATTTCTAAAATGCCCAGAAACGGCAAAGATGTGACAGAGACTGATGTGACTTCTCCCTGGAGTGCTTTCTAGATGAATAAATAGCTGTTTTCCTCACTTGCCTGGATAATTGAGAACTGCTTAATAAGGGAGCCAGTATTTGACATGTGTGTTAAGAATAATTACAGTTAACTAAATATGTGGAACTAGCAATTAAAGTAGTAAACATTTATAAAGATCACACATTATGCTAGAATTTCATACTGTTTTAACTGTTCTAAGCAGTATGCAAGCATTCTGTGGTTAATGTGTTTAATGCATTATTTTGATTAATAGTAACATTAATTATTACCATTTGCATTAAATGTTTTGCAGTTATAAACACTCATTTATATACTCGCACTTGTGCATGTGTGTGTCTAGGTGTTTGTGTATGTGTGGATGTCTGTGTGTGTGCATGTATGTGTTTGTATATATACATTTGTGTCAGTGGGTGTGTCTATATGTATATGTGTGTGCATGTGTTTGTGGTCCTAATCTTATAGAGCACACTAACATTTGCTTCTAGTCCTTTTGAGAAGAGGAACTCCCTGAAGTAAAAAAGAAAATTAAAACAGAAGTCTATTTAGCAAAGTTAAGCAAAACAAATACTAAAAAGAGAGATTGGAGTGGGCTCCCTCAATGTAGGTAGCAATTTCGTGGGTCCTGTGTTATGGATTTTAAAGACATTAGTGTGAATATTTATGAGGCATGTAGCATATCCATGTGATAAGATGGTCCTTTTCCACCCCAGCCTCCTGAAATCATGGTGGACTAAATCTTCCTTTTAAGGCTGTTCTTCCTATGATCCTAGTAAAAGGGGAGGGTTACCAAACTCGTGGCTGAGCAAGACATGAGGAACAAGCCAGTAAGCAGCATTCATCCTTGGACTCTGCTTCAGTTCTTAAGTTCCTGTTTCGATTTGTCTTCATGACGGACTATAAACTGTAAACTGAAATAAACCCCTTGCGCCACAAGTTGTTTTGGATCAGTGTTTTATCATAGCAAGGAATGACAAACAGAACACCTAGAATTCCTGTATTTAAGAGCTGGAGACAGATTCTGTGACTCTCAGGATAGCCAATACAGTGGCCTCAGTGGATTCTTGAGAAACCATGTTATAACAAATGAAGTGGAAAGTGACTGAAGCAAAAAATCCAGCACTGTTTCCTGGCTGCTACAGGCACTAAGCACGCACACACACGGGCATGTGTATGTGCGCACACATGGACACACGCATGCACACACAAGCACCATGTGTGCACACACATGTATGTGTGCATACACACCTCCGAATAGAAAGAGGAAGAGAAGAAATAGGTTGTCACCTAAAATAGTCAAGGACTCTGGCACTCAGAACACCTTTGAGCTGCCAGCAAAATTTCTTAATTGAAAAATAAGGCCGTGTGTTGAATTATCACTAAGAATTGTGTGAAAAATCACTGTTCAAGTTTGAGAAAGATGTGAAGTGTGGACAGAACGCAAGTGTTTCTTACCCTCACTGTGGTATGATGTGAACACATCTATCCAGTGTTAATCCTCTGCATTGTTTCTGCAGCCTCCTGATCCCCCTGGTGTTTGTGGAGAGCAACAGCCTACAGCATGATTAATGCCACTGGAGGAAGCACTGTTGCAAGCAATTGGAAAAGTCTGATCAATTCTCAGTTCTAGGGCATCTTTTTGGTCTTGCTTTTGCTGTTGTTTTTATTCTTTTTAAATTTTTAATATTCTATAACTTTGTTTTAAGTTACAAATGAAATTCAGGATATAGTAAGCAATAATTTCCCCCAAAATTGTTAATTTAAAAATAGCTTGCTATTTTAAATCCAATGTCAGATTCTTATTTTCAGTTTTATGCTACTCTAAATAAATAGCTGCCTGTGGATGCTCCAAGTAGCCATGGGAATGGAAAAAAAAAACCTTACACTTTCTTAGCTGAGTAAATACGTTATAGTTTTATGGATGGATTCTGAACATCAGATAATTTGCCAACAACAGGAGCAACCAGTAGAGGCCATTTGGCATATACTTGTAAGTGATATCACAGTCCCGGACATTTTGCTTCAATTTATGTAAACTCTAGACTAAATGTCAGTCAAATGTAAGAATAAAGAATCCTGCTTTTGCGGCTGAACAGAAGTTAATGCAGGACATCAGGGAGTCTTTTGAGTCTTAGGGCATTTTGAATTTGCATTGTTGAAGGTCCTTAGGTATTTTAGAATATATGAACAGGCTCCCATATAGCCCAGGTTGACCTCAAATTCATTATACAGACAAGAATGACTTTGATTTTCTTATCCCCCTCTGTCCATCTCCTGAGTGAATGCCAGTGCTCTAGATGCATGCCACCGTGCCTGTTTCCAGTGCTGAGGATGAAACCCAGGGATTCATGCAAACAGTCTACCATCTGAGATACATCGTCAACCTTCACGTGTAGAAAAAAATGTCCGATATTGCCTTAATAAAAGAAGCCATGGACATTCTTTGCCATCAAGTATGCATAGTGGGGCTCTATGTGCTTAGATTTCAGTGTACACTGGTTATTTTAAAGATCTGTCGTCTTAATCACTGTAGACTGCGTAGACCAAAATAATCCAGAAATTTATTTCTCATGTGTTTGAAGTCAGGAAGAACAAGACCAATTTGTCAGTGCAATATCTGGTGAGGACCTACTACCTGATCTGCAGATAGCTTTCCTCTTCTGTGTCCTAGTATGGTGGAGGAAGGAAGAGAAAAAGATGGACGACAGCAGAGAAAACAAGAGAGGAAGATATCGCCCCTTTTCATTTTGAAAGACACCAATAACAGATTTGTGGGCACCAGTGTCTGGGCCCATGTAGGTACAACAAACTAGCAGTGGTTAAAAGTGGAGTAAGTAGATTTTTTAGAGCTGGGCGGTGGTGGCGCACGCCTTTAATCCCAGCACTTGGGAGGCAGAGGCAGGCGGATCTCTGTGAGTTCGAGTCCAGCCTGGTATACAAAGGGAGTTCCAGGACAGGCTCCAAAGCCACAGAGAAACACTGTCTCGAAAAACCAAAAGAAAAAGAAGAAAAAAAAAAGTAGATTTTTTTTTTTTTTAGTGTGGCCACATATCGGGGTCAAAGACCTTGCTACTTCTCAAACTAAGGGGTCTTCCATTTACACTTAAATAGAAATCAAGAAGTAAAATGAAGTCGTGGCCAGAGTGTGGCCCTGCGCATTGCATTGCTAGTTCTGCTCAAGTCCTTTCAGCACTGTGTGACTTGTTTCCCTATGGGAAACAAGCTCCTCCTCCAGCTGGCACCAGGCCTTTTCCTCCCTCACAGTGAACATCTGAGGGAACTCTAATTTCTTGGGGTGCAACGTTTCAGCAGACAGCTACTGTCTTATTGTGAGGAGTCTTAGTTAGAGTTCCTACTTCTATGAAGAGACAATGTAACAACAGCAATTCTTCTAAAGGAAACAGATTTCATTGGGTGGCTCCCATTTCCAGAGGCTCAGAGCATTATCATTATGGTGGGACATGGTGGTGTGCAGACAGACATTATACTGGAAAAATAGCTGAGAGTTCTACATCTTGCAGACAACAAGAAGTGCTCTAAAACTCTGGGCAATATCTTGAACATATATGAGACCTCAAAGCTTGTCTCCACAGTGACACACATCCTCCAAGGAGATCACACCTACTTTAACAGGGCTACTGTTCCTAATATTGCCACTCCCTTTGGGACTATTTTCTTTCTTTTTTTTTTTTTATTAAAGATTTCTGTCTCTTCCCCACCGCTGCCTCCCCTTTCCCTCCCCCTCCCCCAATCAAGTCCCCCTCCCTCATCAGCCCAAAGAGCACTCAGGGTTCCCTGCCCTGTGGGAAGTCCAAGGACCACCCACCTCCATCCAGGTCTAGTAAGGTGATCATCCAAAGGTCTAGTAAGGTGATCATCCAAACTGCCTAGGCTCCCACAAAGCCAATAGGTGCAGTAGGATCAAAAACCCATTGCCATTGTTCTTGAGGTCTCAGTAGTCCTCATTGTCCGCTATGTTCAGAGAGACCGATTTTAACCCAGGCTTTTTCAGACCCAGGACAGCTGGCCTTGGTGAGTTCCCAATAGAACGTCCCCATTGTCTCAGTGTGTGGGTGCACCCCTCGCGGTCCTGAGTTCCTTGCTCGTGCTCTCTCTCCTTCTGCTACTGATTTGTGAAGGCGTAAGTCACAAACAATGCCACACCAGTTTGGAATTATGATTAATAGGGTGGTATTTATTCAAAGGGGAAAAAACTTACAGATCACCATCCCAGACAACAGCTCTCTGCGCAACCAGGAAGGGAGTCTAGTCGCCAGCGGAGCAGGAAGTGAAGAGAGAGAGAGCGGAGGGAAGTAGTCACTTTTTAAAGGGGGAGAGACCACGTCCCCATGGGCTGGTATCTCAGCAGCTATTGGTTGGAGGAGCGGAAGGACCTCCCGCAACAGATTTGGACCTTGAGATTTCAGTCCGGTGCTCCAATGTGGGTCTCTGTCTCTGTCTCCTTTCATCGCCTGATGAAGGTTAATATTCATGAGGATGCGTGTATGTTTTTCTTTGGGTTCTCCTTCTTATTTAGCTTCTCTAAGAACCTGAATTATAGGCTCAATGGCCTTTATTTATGTCTAGAAACCAAATATGAGTGAGTACATCCCATGTTCCTCTTTTTGGGTCTGGCTTACCTCACTCAGGATAGTGTTTTCTATTTCCATCCATTTGCCTGCAATTGGATGAACAGAGATCTCTCAACGGAAGAAGTTCAAATGGCCAAAAGACACCTAAGGTCATGCTCAACTTCCTTAGCGATCAGGGAAATGCAAATCAAGACAACTTTAAGATACCATCTTACACCTGTCAGAATGGCTAAAATCAAAAACACCAATGATAGCCTTTGCTGGAGAGGTTGTGGAGAAAGGGGTACACTCATCCATTGCTGGTGGGAATGCAAACTTGTGCAACCACTCTGGAAAGCAGTGTGGAGGTTTCTCAGGAAATTCGGGATCAACCTACCCCTGGACCCAGCAATACCACTCTTGGGAATATACCCAAGAGAGGCCTTATCATACAACAAAAGTATATGCTCTACTATGTTCATAGCAGCATTGTTTGTAATAGCCAGAACCTGGAAACAACTGAGATGCCCTTCAATTGAAGAATGGATGAAGAAAGTATGGAATATATACATATTAGAGTACTACTCAGCAGTAAAAAACTGGGACTATTTTCTTTTTTTTTAATTATTTATTTATTTTTTGTTTATTTATAAAAGATTTCTGTCTCTTCCCCGTCACCGCCTCCCATTTCCCTCCCCCTCTCCCAATCAAGTCCCCCTCCCTCTTAAGCCCAAAGAGCAATCAGGGTTCCCTGCCTTATGGGAAGTCCAAGGACCTCCCACCTCCGGGACTATTTTCTTTTAAATCACCACAGTGACAAAATTAATCCTAACACAAGAGGTGAACTTTCAAAAACTAATTTACTTCCCAAAGCTTATCTAATACCAAGACACTGGGTGCTAGGGTTTCAATATATAAACTTTTAGAGACACAGTAACATCCATGTCCACCTTTCCCAGAACTATATTTTGATTCCAGGAATTAAATGTAGTAGTATTTGATATGATAGTTTTTGTCATCTTTCTCTTCCTCCTTGTCCTCATCCTTTTCTTCCTTTTTTTCCTCTTTTTGAGGTAGAGGGTTTAGAGCAATCTAGTCTCAAACTCAGTCTCTATCCCAGACTGCTCAGGAATTTTAAAGTCTCCTGCCTTGGTCCCTCCAATGCTAGACTCTTATCAGGTTCTAGAACTCTTATCAAGTTTACATAGCTCATTCCACCAGGAGTCTAACTCTACTCAATAGATGATAACACAGATTGCAAAGGATTCTGAGAGACAATATGGAGATCCTGAAGTTGTACATAAGAAAACAGTCATGGGTAATTTCCAATGGTACTCCCTTTCAAAGTCCAGTGACTTCGTACTTCATTATGACATCAACAATCTGTGACATTTCATAGGAGGTTTCTAGCAAAAGAAAGTTACATGAAATGTAAAGTAGAGTCATTTGTAGACTGGTAAAACAGCAACAGTTCTTCACATGTATATCTTGACATGTATTCCAAAGAAATAGCTCTGTGATACCAGCTACAGACCAAAAGACTGCATTTCTTTCAGCATTTAGAAAGACCCTCCATTTTCCCTATTTCTCTTCTTCCACCACTGCTGCCCTCTGCTGTTTCTTTCTCTTTCTCTCTGTGAATCTCTCTCTCTCTCTTTCTCCCTCTCTCTCTCTCCCTGTGTGTGTTTTGGCCATATGTTTATGAATTCACATGCGTAAGTACAGGTATGCTTACATCACAGGAAGTCTACCAGAGATGAGCAATCAGACACTGTTTATAGCCAAAATGCAAGCCTTTATTCCAGATGACTGTGACTAAACTCAAGTATTTGGGACCTAAGGGTAGCCCCAAGCATTTAGAGAAAGATGCTTTTAAAGGCGAAATAAACAAATAAACAAACAAACAAAAGCAAAAAGACATATCCTGGTCTCTCTCTCTCTGCATCTGTGTTGTGGTAGGCAGGGTGTTCACGGATTTCACAAGCAAGCAGTTCTGTTAAGAAGTTGGAAAAATTTAGCCGGGGCATTTTGACCTCAGATTTCTAGAACTGAGTGGGGTAATTTTCCTCTGGATTCTCCATCAAGGAGATCAGATTCTCTCCTTAACCTTGAAATTGCCTCAGCAAGAATACAAGATGGAGGAACTTCTGCCCTGTCTTGTCCTGTTACACAAGAGGAGTCCAGAGGTGGATATCACTCATTTCTCATTGAAAATGTATCTCACTACTTCAACTAGACTGGCTGGCTAGCAAGCCCTAGAGATCCTCTGATCTCTGTCCCCAGCACTGGAATAGAAGAGCACCTGGGTCCTAAGGATGGAATGCAGGTCCTCAGGCTGGCACAGAAAGCATTCCTGCACCAGCTGTCTTCCCAGCACTACAGGGGATCTTTTCAACTGTCAAAAGTATGTTGCCAGGTATTTAATTTGGCTTCCATTCACTCAGGGCCAAACCTCAAAATTGCAGCGAACAGCTGTCAATTTATCAGCAAAGTTGATATCAGAAATTACTTCCTTTGGCATGTAAATGTTCCTTGACTCTTTTTCTCTTTCTTTTATTTCTTTCTTCCATCTTATCCCAAAAATCTCTTTCAAAACTGCAAATCCTGTTTGTTTGTTTGTAATTTCTCTATGGGGGAAATCACTGCTTGAAAAACTCATAATTTTACAGATCCTTGGGCCCAATAAAGTCAAGTGAACACTGAAATGAAAATGAGAGCAGGAGCGAGGAGATCATGATCAGCTTGGTCTGTCCCATAGAGTACTAAAGGCTGACACCAAACTTCATGGCCTCTTCTGGGAGCCAAATCTCAGGACAGTGAAAGGAAAAAGACATGTGTTATCAGCTTTTATGCTCTGTTTCCAGCGAGACTGCTATCTCCCCCCCAAAATTCTCACTCATGAAAGTTAAGTGATCTTTGAAGGAAACTGCTTTCTTGACCAACAAGTTGGGACTTATCTACCCAAACAGACACCGATAGCTGGGCAAGATCCAAAAAAAAAAAAAAAAACCAAAAACAAAACAAACCAAAAAAAACTCTGGAAGGAAATACTATAAAATATAGTGAAAGTAACTTTCTGGTCATCCTTTGGTCCTCATGAAACCAGCGGCAGGCATGCATTTCCCCTGGTTAATTGCAAGTAAAAGACGACGAAAGCACGCTATAGTCATGCCTCGCTGGAGGAGTTAGCAAGATGATCATTACCATCAGGAAGAAACACAATAGTTGCTAGATGGTAAACACTTGAGATGCCATCAAGGAAGAAACAACAAGTACTACCTACCCATCAACACCTTGAGATTCTTTTCTCACCCTCTTGGTAGGCAGCTATCATGGAGATGTGGACTCTTCCATGCTGACAGTTTATTTGCTCCTCTACACACTCTAGTTTGAGAATGGAGAGCCCTGTGGTCAGCAGTGGGAGTGGAAGAATCTCTAAGTTGCATTGACATTCCAGTGGCTCTTACTACTGAATCAACATTAAGAGTGTGTCTTAGAACTCCTATTCCTTGATTTATCATTGAAAGTCATGAGCAAGATTTGAAAAATCACATACCTACTGGGTATTCTAGTTTGGGGGAAAAGACAGAAGGATTGGAAGTCTAAGGCCAACCTGGGCTATATAAGACTGTCTCCAAATGCTAACAAAAGATTTAAAATTATGTAAATGAATTCTCACATTATGACAATATGTTCACATTTCTAGAGAACACTAATTCTGTAAGGTGCTCCATGAGAAAGTAGTTATGCCCAAATCCACGAAGTCCTTACAAAAGCCAATAAGGAAACCAAGTCCCATATGTAAAAACAAAGAGCTTTTATTTTATAATCAAGTTTGCAAACTCGTTTTCTCTGCATATCCAACGTATTGGAATAACTGGAGCTCAATTAGAATTGGGTTTTTATAGTAGTAAAGGTGGGGGTGAGGCATCTCTGAAGTTTAGGACCCCTGATTGACTGACATTTGTCTAGGAGTGTCCTGGTAAGGTGGGCTGGCAGATGATCCTATCTACAGTGGTTGGAATGTTAGGCATTTCCCTTGAATGGTGTATTCTTAGGTGGGGGTCAGATAACTCAGCTTGTGGTTCCTTGCAGCCAGAAATTGCCTTAGGGTAAACTACTGAGACTCAGACCTCTTATTAAATTTACTGAGGGATGAGTTCTACTCTTGCAGGCGATAATGGTTGGAAATAAATAACTTCCTTTGGGTAACCTGTTCTTCCTTAGCTTATCATGGCTGGCCCCCACATTTCCCGCTTCACAAGCAGATGAGAGGACCCAATCTTGGGTTCTGCTTGCCCCTGGTTTTTAAGAAGGCATGGAACTACTTAAATTAATTGACAACTTTGGACCTAGTGTATTAACAGGCACTATAGGTAGTTATCTTGTCTCCCATGCCAGGGAGTTTTTTCTTGTCTGAGCCTTTCAACCTATTTTGGGCAGGGGGCATGGGATGACATACTCCTTTCTGCAACTACTTCAAGCTGACATCAAGACATTGTTATCCCGGCCCAAGCAGGTTGAAAGGCTAGCCCAAAGTGGGGGGGGGGCATTTAGGCAATGGTGCACTCCTCAGACTTCGTTGAAGGAACCAGGAGTGTTCCTATTAGCTGGACTGGTTCACATCAGCTTTCATGAAGTCCAAGGCTTGCCACCATTTAGAGCAGGTTGTAGCCAGCAACTGATGCTTAGATGCATCTGCCAGCCAAGTGGAAGCTTATTGAGATAAGTTTAAACTACGAACAGAAGTTAAAATTTATTTACTTAACGAAAAACCCATTTTGTAGAAAAAGAACAGAAAACAGGCATCTGTAAACAGAAGGAATAGACTCATTCCTTTGGGTCTTAGATAAAAACTAAACACCTTTAAGTTTACATTTAAATGGCAACCAGAATAGATCTAAAATCTTAAACTTGTGACCCACATAGTAAGTAATTATTGCTGTATTAGTTTATTAGAATTACCATAAAGAGAGGAAGAAATTAGAAACATATTTTATATTTTAACCTGTATTTATATCTTAAGTCATTTTTTAGACCCTCAAGCTTATGAAATTTTATATTCTCAGACCTTAAAACATTTTTTAATGCATTAACAAGCTGGCTTTGTGAAGGAATCTGGAACCTTTTGTTGTTAAACTGGCATTATCACTGTTGTTCTTTTTTAAAAAATGCTGAAGATCCCCCACGGCAGTAGGCAGCAGAAATGCTGTAGGTCCCAAATGGTGGTAGCGGGCCATGTGGTGGCAGGCAGTGGGCTCTGGGAGCAGCCAGTCCCAGGCAGAAATGGCTGCCCGTCCCAGAGCGGTGGCCTGAGCGGTGGTGGCGGGCCATGTGGCGGCAGGCAGTGGGCCCCAGGCAGAGAAGGCTGCTGGTCCCTGAGCAGTGGCTGGTCCCAGGCAGGGAGACACATGGCGGGCGGGCAGAAGACAGAAACATGGATAGACACGACATGCAGGTTGCGGTTGAATGTTTATTCAGGGGGTTATGGGGGAGGAAGGGTGAAGGGGGGACAGAGAAAGAGAGAGAGAGAGAGAGAGAGAGAGAGAGAAGAGGAGAAAGAGACAGAGAAGGGGGGAAGCAGAGAAGTGGGAAGAGAGGCAGAAGCGAAGCTACCTCTCCGAGAAGAAGATGGAAAAGAGAGTGAGCTCAGGCCAGAAGCTGGAGATCAGCCTGCCTCAGTGGATGGGGGAGGGAGTGGCGTGGGAGTGGGCATGGCTTGTCTCTTAAAGAGACAGAAAACCATAACAATCACTGCCTTAGCCATTAATACTATCAGAGCTCTCAGAAGAATAAATAAAGTATATTTGAGTACAGACCTAACAGTTTTTAAATCTATTAAAAATGTCAGGGACAAGAGTCCATATACAGTTAGTCATACCCAGGTCTCCACAGCTTTGGAGGCGGAAATACCCAGAACAGCAGTCTTACTGTTCAAATCAAGCCAATAAGGTGAACTTTTCATTTTCTGTGGAAGAGGGACATGGAAAAGACTGACTTTATTTTGTCTAGGCAAAAGCAGTGCAATCAATTCTCCAAGGTCCTGCTGTTTGTCCACAGTCTGGACTGGGTCCTGGAAGCCAGTGTTGTACTGGAGGTCATCTTGCCTGGTGGTCAGTGTCATCATAATCCAGGTGGTGACCTCATGGCGTCTTATAATCTTCTTTGGAGACCTTGGGTTACTGCTAGGATCCCAGAGTCTCTGTCTAATGTAATAAGCTTTTAAATTATTATTCTAAATGCCGTATTCTGTAGATCTCTGAAGTATGAGGGCTGTCTAGGTATGTCTGATTAGAAAAACTTTGTTTTTTTATTACTTGCTTTAAACTTGACTTTGAAAACATATCCAGGGAACTAAATAAGGCTTATTTCTGTAACTAATCATATCAGTAATTTAAGGATGACTGACCAACTTGTAATTTTTAACAGTCTATAATAAGTTAGCAGCTTTTACAAGACTAAAACTCCATACTCTGTAATGATTTTGAATTAAAGCTAATAAAGAAACTAAATTAGTCATTCTGAGGGTAAACAGAGAACAAGTTTATATCTAGTTGTTAATGCTGTCTCCTGCAAAGGCAAGGAACAGGTCCCAAGGTAAAATGAGAACAGGAGGGCATTTAAGAGCTAGCATTGCCCTAGGATAACCAAGGGGACCAGTTGAACAAGTTTTCATCCAGCTTTTCTGTGAGTGTCCTGTTTTCTATTATTAACAAAGCTATTGATTTTCTAATTACCCTGGAGTGATTGACACAGAAACAACTTGTTATTTTACAAGACCAGACACAAACCTCTTAGTATCAATATAAAAATTTATTACTCAGTTTATCCAAATAGCTTAAACCCAATAAAGTTATCAAAGACAAGGAGGCTACAGCTGCAGCTTTGTCTATGTTGTGAATCTTAATTTAAACATCTGACATGCAGGTGGTCCTAGACTGTCCCTGTAGACCAACCTCCACAGTAGCAGCTCAGAATCTTAGAGCACACATCCCAAGTGTCATTCTGTTGTCCATTCTGCAGGTATTCATTGTGATGCTAAGAAATCCTGCAGCTTTCAGTGTGATGGCAGGAAGATACACAATAACTGATAGATGGTAAATACTAGATGGAGATAGCGGACAGATAGATTTAAAATCTTATATATACACACATTCATATCTAATACACTTCATTTGCCATGTGGCAACAAGAGGAGCATGTGGTTAAACTTCTGCATACAGTTAGCAGGAACATTCAGGAGCCACTGTCAGGAACACAAGCATACAAGCAGTATTACATCCCTTGAGCCATTGCCAGTGAATTGGTTAACAAGCTTAGCCATGCTTATATCTTGGTTTTCATTACCCCCTTTGCTCTGGGGTCTTACCTTAGACACATAAGTGAGCTCCCTCTTATCTCTCCACCTAGGCCTTACAGAAATCTCTAGATTTAAGAATAGAAGGCCTAGCCCAGCTGTCAACTTTGATACGGTAGCTTTCTACTGAGTAGAGAGGAAAGCTTTCTATTTCTCATAAGGGCAAAGACATTGTCTTTCCTTAGTTGACTGTGCAAAGCCTGAGTTTGCTAAGTGAGTGTTTCAGTCTTCCCAAGTGTGCAGCATATGGCAGAGCTGCATGCATATTGGTGTCGCACTTGCAGTGTAGAGATGGAAACATAAACATAAGACATGCTTGTCAACAATCACTTTATCACCTCACATCCTCCACACAACTGGAACTGTAAAAGTTCAACAGCAATGGAAGGTTTTGGCATTCACTATTTTAATACCAATGTGCCTTTAACTTTTATGAATAACTACATGTCTGAATCATCCAAATCAATGGGCAAAAACCCATATATCTGTTTGGCCCTTGGTTGATGTTGTGGTTTGAATGCAGAACATTCCACCATAAGCTATGTCTTTGAACACTTGATTCCCAGCTGGCAGTATTGTTTGAGAATGTTGTGGGACTTTCAGGAGATGGAGCTTCGCTGGAGGAAGTGGATTATTGACTGGGGGTGAGCTTGGAGGCTCTATTGTCCTTATCATGTTCCTGTTCATCCTCTGCCTCCTAACTCTGTATGCAATGTGACCACAGGTCTCTCTGTAGCTGCTGCCATGTATAATGGGCATGATACCTTTCTAACTCTGCATAGAAACAAACCCTTTCTCCCTTAAGTTGCTCTGGTATTGTGTCAGGAATAAAGTGAATGAAATAACCAGCACTGTTGCAAGACATGGTTTATTTATATTGTAGCAACAGTTAAACCACACACTAACACAAGTTATCATGAGGAAGCTAATCCATTGCTTGTACAGCTGACAAGTTTATTATTGGTATGAAAAGAAGTTGGAGTAACTTACAAAAGAAGTTTCCTTACAAATCAAAGTTTATTGCATTGTCAGGGACAAGATGATTTGAGGCATCATCCACTTCTACTTCAATATCACCTTGTTAATAAGCCTTTTTTGATGTTTACAACTTTGAATGTCCAAAGAACTTTACTTAAATTTAAGTTATTGATAGAAGATAGTAAAAATAAATTCTAGGAAATCATGATGGTCCATAAAGCTAGATAAATGATAAGGAAATAGGGTAATGAATAATCACTTTTACTTTTTATTTGTGTGTGCACACATGTGCACCTGTGTGTGCATAGGTTTGCAAATAGCACACAGAAGTCAGAGGTTCGCATAAGATGTTTTTCTCAACTGCTTTTTATCTTTTAAATTTTATCTATCTATCTATCTATCTATCTATCTATCTATCTATCATCTATCTATCTATCTATCTATCTATCTATCTATCTATCTATCTCTCTATCGATCTATCTTCTATCATCTATCTATCATCTATCTACTTATGTGTATCTGTGTCCAGGTGTATCTACCACAGCACATACGTGGAGTCAGAACCTTCAGTAGTCAGCTACCTTTTGTTAACTTTTAGTATCTAGGGATTAAATTCATGCCCCTAAGGCTGAGTATAAGTCTCTGTCCACTGAACCATCTCTACATCTTATTTTTGGAGACAGAACCTGGAGTCTGCCAATCAAATTTAATTAGGCTATTGTCCAATGAACTTCAAGGATTCTTTCACCACCTGCCCAGTGCTGTGATTACACATTTGCCCTTTTGTGCTTACCTTTTTACGTAGGTTCAAGATATTGAACTCTGGTTCTCATGCTTTTATGTGGATCACTTTCCCAACTGCCCCATCTCCTACCTCTTATGTGTGGATCACTTTCCTGACTGCCCCATCTCCTAGCCCCTTGGATGTGAATCAGTTTCCCGACTGCCCCATCTCCTGTCCCTAGGACTAGCAACCTTGAGAAGGAGAGTTAGGGGAGGAATCTAGAAGCTCCATTGTCTTGGGGTCCCACATACCAAGGAATGGCTTGTTGTTTTTTGTGTTGTTGTCTAGGTCTCCATGTTATTCTTCAAATGGCACCTCTAGTAGATGAAGGAATGAATTAAATCATTACGCTCAACCTTTTTTTGGGTAGGATATAATTTTCATTAAGTTTATAGCTTCTTGTCACTGGGAACATAAAGGGACCTGTATTAAATTAAGATGGAGTTCTAGATGGTGTATCTGCAAACATTACATCTGATAAGATTTGCATGGAGAATAACTTCAATGCAGATAAATTAACAACAAAGTCTCCAATACTAGGACTTCTGTTTTTATTTTGTTTTCTCTTATGACTAGGAGGGTGTCTATCAGCTGAGGTCACAAAACTGAAGAAGAAGAGAAAGCTGTCCAGGTAGTCTTTTACCATGCAAGATCATGAGTGTTAGAGGCTGGGCCAGGGATGTGTAGTACTAAGAAAATGCTAAATTCCCTGGAGAGGTTTCTAATGAGAGAGACACTGGAGTTAGCATGCATTTCATACGTGAGGTAGTCCCCTATCTGAAAAGTCAGGGGCGGGTGCTTCCTAGAAGTAAAGTATGGGCATGAGTGCCTGATTGTCCTAATTTGGTTCCTTCAGCATAGGTATCGTTAACCAACCTGTGATCACAAGCATAATACCCAGATGGCTGTCTACACATCCTTAAGAAATTTGCATCCTGATAAGTCTACTCCATATTATAAATACATGCAACAAATGACACCTAGCTCAGCAACCATGTGCCAGCAGTTTATGTTTGTGGCTGGCGGCAGTGTCAACTCACTCATACTGTTCAGCAAACCAGAAGAGAGGACCACACAACTCATCACCACTGGATGTGCAGATTCCGAATCAGTATCACTTTTACATCATCTGCAAGTTGAATCATATTAACTTGTACCCATTTCAGTTAAGACGTATCATTTCCTGAAATTCTTGTATTCTTCCTTTTATGGAGGTCAAAACCAGAAAAAGGAGGCAGGATGCTATGGGGATGTGTGTGACAAAACTTTTCCTGGGGAGATGTAACAGAAGTCTGTTTACTTTAGACAGGCAACTGATGACAGACAAAAGTACAGATACCACCAGTTCAACTTGGTAAACTAATGGGTTTTATTGGGATTACTTACAGGAGTATAGAGGAGGAGTTGTTTACAGGACCATAAATGACTGACCATCAAGGCCCAGCTCCATGGGTGACAGCTCACAGCCCACCACACCGCACAAGGGGCAGGCAGCTCAGCACAATGGAAAGTGTCCTCTCCAGGGTCCTCAGCTGGCCTACAGTTTTTCAGCAGCTTGGCTGCCTTTTGCTGTCTTCCAGCCAGCTGCTCTGGTCGGAGTGTCTTCTCTGAAGCTTGGCTCTGCTAACTCCACTGGGAGGGGCCTAGTGAACGGAGTTACTTTGGTCAGGTCCAGTGACTTCCTGGAGCTATTTTTTGAGTTCCTTCCTGTTTGAGGAGCTTCCTGCAGAATAAAATGTTTTAATCCCAGAGGAACTGTTACATAATAGAGAAATATAACATGGATCAAACATCTCTTTCCACTATCCACCAAACTACAACTACATTTCTACAGGACCCTCAGATAGGGAGAGGTCTTTTAGAATAAACTTGTGACTGGCCTATAAAATAAGAGATATGATTCTGTTTATTTAAAATGACAAAGCGCAAATTTATCATGAATTAAAAGAAAGCTAGAATTTAGAGGAGAATCCAATGTTTTGATTTTTCTTCCCTTTTATCTCCTAAAATGCAATGTTTTACAATCCTCCTCAGTCACCAGGAGTGGCCAACACCTCGCTTCCGCCAAACTTCTTCCTTTCCATTATCTGAGTGCCTGATGGAAATCCACTTTATCACACTCCGCAGAAGAGCAGTTGTGAACGCGCAAGCTGGAGTGCATTTATGCATATCAGCTTTAACTCTGTGGTTTGCATGCTAATCACCTCATACCTTATTAAAGGTATCTTAGCAAATAAAAGACAATGCCTTTGTGAATAGCTCTGAGCTTCCAGGATTTATTTTCCTCTAGTTTGCCCTCTCGGAGAGACAGGCCTTAGGATAGTATTTATAGATGCTGGTTTTTAAATATTTGCATGGGGTTAACAGGTATTAATAAGTCCCTACTTTAGAACACACAATATACTTTCAAACAATGGTAATTTCACAAGTATGTCCTTTAGGAATCTTTCTTTGTCTCTGTTTATACCTGTCTCTCTCACTCCTGTCTCTCTCTCTCTCTCCATCTCAAAATCTAATTTCTTAGTGTTTACTTTGGCCATTAGGAGGGAATCAGATCTCTATTGGTTGCTGTAACTGTCACTGCACATGAGTAGGTGGACTCTTTATAGTTTACTGAAGCTGAGAAGGACAATCCTGACTCTGAAACACAGACCTCTGAGTGTTGTTAGCTCACAGGCTGTCAATGGGACAGAGACAACTGTCTTGGCATGTTCAATGGGAACATTTGTTCAGCATTAACACACAGATACCAAATAGCCTGCTTTAAAAGGTTTAACTGATGAGTTTTCTTATGGATATTTTGTTTTCTTCTTCCTTTCCTCCTTCCATCCTTCCTTCCTTCCTTTCTCTCTCCCTCCCTCTTTCTCCTTCTCTCTCTCTCTCTTTCTCTCTCTCTCTCTTTCAAGATGACATTTAAGCCTTTGTGTTTTATGAGCAGAAAAGAAATATAAGTCTAAAATAATCAGTCATGCAGATAAAGGTTATGAGACATAACTCAAGTAGACTACGCAGGACTTGTGCTATGTTTTGTGCATGTGTGTGAGTGTGTGTATATGTGTGTGCATGTGCACACATGCGTGCACATCTTCACATATGAAGCATATATGTGTGTGTGGTATATGTGTACATATGTATTCACATGAGTTTGTCTATGCAAATGCACAGAGTCTGGATGAGATGTTTGTGTGTTTGCCTTTTTGTCATTCTGTGCCTTTGTCCTTTGAGTTCTTGCTGAACTCTAAGCTTTTGGGTTTGAGCTAGTTTTAGCAAGTCCCAGCAACACTACTCTCTCTTCCCCCTTTAGTGCTGGATTGCAGGTGTGAATGGATCCATGCCAAACTCACCATATGGATACTGGAATCCAAACTATGTTATTTACACTTGTATAGAAAATATTTATTTTTAATAAGATTTATTTTTAATTTTGAACTTAAAATATATTTATATCACTTCCTCCTTTTATTTCCTCCCTCCAACCCATCACATGTACTACCCCATTTCTTTCTCAAATTTGTATTCTCTTTTTCTATAAATTGGTCATATATATTATATATCACATGAATATTATATAAAATATACATATTATATACATATTTTTGTGTACTTACAAATGTGTGTGTTTATATAAAACATATTCAGTAACCTGGATATAACTGATTTTAGGACTAAACATTTTATAGTGGATAACCAGTGGCCTGTGCTTCCTTTTCTAGTATTGAAGCCTCAGGAACTCCCCCCTTTCCTATTAACACATCTATGGGTGCTATGCTTGTTTGCATCTCATTTAGGAAGCCATGTGGTTGAGAGTTCATGGTTGTAGTTTTCCTGACATTCATAGATGACTTAATCTTATAGGAAACTTGCTGTTCCTATAGCTCTTAATCTTTCCTGTATCACTTCCATAATGTTCTCTCAGCCTTTGGTGCTGGAGTTATATTGTACATGTATCTCTTGGGACTGGGCAACTTTTCAGTTGTGTTTTTCTGTAATGGCTTTTCTATCTGTTTCAAGAAAAATATGCCTTGATGAGGAGTGAGGTTTTCACTTACCTGTGTAAAGATAACTAACTATTCAGAATCTAGTTAGACATTATTCTGGCTTGTAGGATGAGGGAGGTCGCTGTTCTTCAAGGCCACCACGAGCTTAGACCCAAAATAATCACACAGAAACCATGTGAATTAAATCACTGCTTGGTGCATTAGCTCTAGGTTCTTATTGGCTAACACTTACACATTAATTTAACCCATTTCTATTAATCAGTATATCACCACAATGTTGTGGCTTATTAGCAAAGTTTCAGCAAGTCTATCTCAGGCAGCTCCATGCCTTCTCTCTTCTTTCTGCCTTCTTCCTCCCAGCATTCCGTTTTGTTTTCCCCACCTAGCTCTGTTCTGTCCTATCATGGGCTCAAAGCAGTTCTTTATTCATTAATCAATAAAAGCAACGCATAGACAGAAGGACCTCCTACACTTAGTAAAGTGGTGATTTCATATTTTTTCTAAGATCCCTGTCCACACTAGCCCTGGGTAGTGGGCTAGGCAGAAAGTATGCTTAACCACTAACTGTCTCTTCAGAACATAGTTTTTTTTTTTTCAAATAAACACCAATCACAAATGAACAGAAAAGTAAATTACATATGTAATTAAACTGTGCTGGATCTTTCCTGTAAAACCCATTGACTGCATAGCTAGGGAGTGGAAACTACTAAAACAAGTATGAGTCTTGGGATCGGAGAATTGGAAGTCTTGGAGCTGAAAATCAGTCTAATTTCTAACTACTGGGTGACTGATTTGAAGATTCATTTCCTCCTATCTTTTCCTTCTAGCACTAGATTTTTTTTGTTTTTGTTTTTTAACAGTGATGATGATGTTACAAGCTTAGTGTAATATCTGGCCTGAAAAACATTGACAATTATTTCAGCAAAGTCCATTTCCTTTAAGGAGGGGATTGTCAGTTATGTTATAGCACACAGTGAGTATGGACAGGTTGGAAACTGGAACTTCATGCTAAGGTTAACTTTTTAAATTTTCAGGTGTCATATCTTACAACTTTCTTTATTCATAAAATGTAGCTAGACATGGATGATATAGAGGGGAATATCATAAAGAACAAGGATAACTATCAAGAATGTAATTAGACATTACTCTGGCTTAGTAAAGTGGTGATTTTATGTTTTCATCTAAGGTCCCTGACCACACTGGCCCTGGGTAGTGAGATATGCAGAAAGCATGCTTAACCACTAACTGTCTCTTCAGAATGTGAGATTATTTTCAAGTAAATATCAATCACAAATGTACAGAAAAATAAACTAAAATATTTGGTACTTAAGAAAAACTGTAAAGCCTGGGATAGGGCTGTAACCCACATCAGAGCTACGTCAGAGACACTAGGGTTTTTGTTGTTGTCCTTCCCCAGAGGTCTGATTGGCGAAGCATGCACACTTCTATTGACATGTCTTGGTACTGTAGAGCTCACTGAGTTTCCCTCTCTCTTCAGACATTTGTAGGAAACATGAATGCTGACAGTGTCGTGCACCACAAGCTGCTACACTCTGTGAGAACCCGCTTTGTTCGCTTTGTGCCTTTGGAGTGGAATCCAAGTGGAAGGGTTGGCATGAGAGTGGAGGTCTATGGATGCTCCTACAGTAAGTACTCACATGGACAAAGTCACACAGCAGTGTAGGTGAATGATGCTGCCCATGGATTACCCGATTAGTCATATGGATAATTGCAATTAGTGTGTGTGTGTGTGTGTGTGTGTGTGTGTGTGTGTGTGTAAATGTGTATGGATTCAAAAGCAAGGCAGACAGAAATCTCTAATGTTCCTGAAGAACACAGTCCATTATTTGACCCAGTTCTTTTCACTGGTTTGGAGCTCCCAGCTGTGCCTATGTTGGCTGGCAGTGACCCAAAGAGGTCTTGTCCTCTCTGTTTCCTCACTACTGGTATTCCTAGTATGTACCCTCACATCAACTTGATTTGGGCTTTGGGAATGGAACCCAGATCATCATGCTTGCAAGGCAAGCTCTTTTGAAGCATAGTTTTCCCCCATTCTGTACTTAACTCATTTTATTCTTGACTTTAGATAACATATGTGTGTGTGTGTGTGTGTACAGAAATGAAGGTAGTTATATACTGAAGGAGTCATGCATGAACGCTCTTATCCTAATTCTCTCCACAAGGATAATGCTAAACACGTAAACTGTGTCATTTTGATTTTATTTTCTTCATTTAAGCAGTGTCATTCACCTGATTATTTGATATATCAATATCCAATGATGAATAAGTAGTGAACATAATCAACACTTTTAAAAATTGATTTTATTGAGCTATACATTTTTCTCTGCTCACCTCTCTTCCTCTCCCTTCCTCTTCTACCCTCTCACATGGCCCATGCTCCCAATTTACTCAGGATATCTTGTGTTTTTCTACTTTCCATGTAGATTAGATCCATGTATGTCTCTCTTAGGTTACTCATTATTGTCTAGGTTCTTTGGGATTGTGATTTGTAGGCTGTTTTTTTTTTTTGTTTTATGTCTAAATCCACATATGAGTGAGTACATATGATATATCTGTTTGGGTCCATTACCTCACTCAATATGACGTTTTCTAGTTCTATCCATTTGCCTGCAAAATTCAAGATGTTGTTATTTTTTTCTGATGTGTAGTACTCCATTGTGTAAATGTACCACACATTCCTTATCCATTCTTTGGTACAGGAGCATTTATTTAGGTTGTTTTCAGGTTCTGACTAGGATAAAGAATGCTGCTATGAACAGAGTTGAGCACATGTTCTTATGGTATGACTGAGCATCCTTTGGGTATATATCCAAAAGTGGCATTGCTGGGTCTTGAGAAGGTTGTTTCCTAATTTTCTGAGAAATTGTCATAGTGATATCCAAAGGGGCTGTACCAGTTTATACTCCCTCCAGCAATGTAGGAGTGTTCCCTTTACCCCACAACCTCTTCAACATAAGTTGTCATCAGTATTTTTGATCTTGGCCATTCTTACAGATGTAAGATGGAATCTCAGAGTTGTTTGGATTTGCATTTCTCTGGTAGCTAAGGATGTTGAGCATTTCCTTAAGTGTCTTTCATCCATTTTAGATTTCTCTGTTGAGAGTTCTCTGTTTATGTCTGTACTCCATTTTTTTAAATTGGATTATTGGTTCTTTTGATGACCAATGTCTTGAGTTCTTTGTATATCATGGAGATCAGCCCTCTATCTAATGTGGGAGTGTAGATGGAGTGAGCACCACTCTGTAGAAGGAACGGCAGGCTGCATCCCACCACCCGGCTAGCTTTACCCAAAATAATTACACGGAAACTGTATTCCTTTAAACACTTGGCACATTAGCTCTAGCCTCTTACTGGCTAACTCTCACATCTTGATTAACCCCTTTTCTAATGAGTGTAGCACCACAAGGTGGTGTCTTACCGGGAATATTCTTAACCTGCATCCATCTTGGAGAGGAGAGCTATGGCGACTGTCTGAATCTGCATCTTTCTCCCAACATTCTGTTTGATCTACTCCACCCACCTATGTTTTAACCTATCAGGCCAAGCAGTTTTCTTTATTAATAAACCAATGAAAGCAACAGATAGACAAATGACCCTCCTCCATCATGGGAGTCGTAAAAATCTTTTCCTATTCTCTAGTTTGCCATTTCATCTTGTTAACTGTGTCCTTTGCTTTACAGAAGCTTCTCCATTTCAGGAAGTCCCATTTATTTATTATTTCCCTCAGTGTCTGTGCTAGTAGCATTATATTTAGGAAGTGTTCTCCTGTGCTAGTGCATTCAAGTTTACTTCCCATTTTCTCTTCTATGAGGTTCAGTGTGGTTGGCTTTATGTTGATGTCTTTGATCCATTTGGACTTGAGTTTTGTGCATAGTGATAGATATTAATATATTTTCATTCTTCTACATGGTGGTATCCTATGCCAGCACCATTTTTAAAATATGCTTTCTTTTTTCCATTTTATAATTTTTGCTTTTTGTCAAAAATCAGGTGTTTATAGGTGTGTGGATTAACATCTGGGTCTTTGATTCAGTTCCATTTGTCCTCCTGTCTGTTTTTATGCCAATACCAGGTTGTTTTCAGTACTGTAGATCTGTAGTGGAGTTTGAAGTCAGGGATACAATGTGGTACCTCCAGAAGTTCCTTTATAGTGCAGGATTGTTTTGGCTATCCTGGGTGTTTTGCTTTTCCATATGAAGTTGAGTATAATATTTTGAGGTCTGTGAAGAATTGCATTAAATCTGTAGATTGCTTTATGACTGCCATTTTTTCTACATTAATTTGACCTACCCAAAAGCATGCGAGATCTTTCCATTTTCTGGTGTCCTCTTCAATTTCTTTCTTCAAAGATTTAAACTTCTTGTCATATAGGTCTTCGACTTGTTTGTTTAAGAGTTACTCTGAGATATTTTATACTATTTGTGGCTACCGTGAAGGGTGATGTTTCTATAATTTCTTTCTCAGCCAATTTATCAAATGTGTAAATGAGGTCTCCTGATTTTTGAGTTAATCTTGTATCCTGCTAAGTTACTGAAAGTGTTTGAATTATAGAAGTTCCCTGAAAGAATTTTTGGGGTTGTTTCTGTAAGTTATCATATCATCTCAACTAGTGAGAGTTTGACTTCTTCTTTTCAGATTTGTAGCCCCTTGATCTCCTTTCATTGTCTTATTGCTCTAGCTAGGACCTCAAGAAATATATTGAATAAATACGGAGAGAGTGGACAACCTTGTCTTGTTCCTGATTTCAGTGGGATCACTGTGAGTTTCTCTCCATTTAGTTTGATGTTGACTGTTCAATCAATACTTTTTAAAACCATAGTTATCTTAGCTCTGTTTCCTATTACTGAGATAATATACCTTTACAAACAACTTAAAGGAGATGGAGGATAGTTACTTCAGTTCATAATTTCAGCTTGCAAACCATCATTTCATGATAGTCCAGGTGGCAGAAAGCCTAAGAAGCTAGTTACATCCCATCTACAGTTATGAGCAGAGAGCAAAGAATGCAAGCACACAAGCCAGTGCTCAATTTGTTTTTTCACTCTCACCAATCAAGGACACACTGCTCAGTCAGTGGAACTAGCCATAGGGGGTATGCCTTCATATAATCAACATAATTCTAACACAGACATGGCCATAGGCCAACCTAATCTAAACAGTCCCACTCTGAAATTCTCTTCACAGGGGTTTCCTTGCTGTCATGTAGGCAATTAGAACTATCACAACAGTTCAGTGAATTATTGGTGTGGGTCAGAGAGGCACCTCACATATGACACAGACTATTACTGTTCATCAAAGTCAGGTCAAAATAGCCCTTGCCTCAGAAGAATTTGAAGTGTTTCATGACAATGCATTTGCTTCCCCAATGCTATATGCATTCAGTTAACATTTCTGGTAATGAAAATAAAAAAAGGTTAATGACTCTTCAACTAAACTATAGGTTAAGATGTATCTGTCAGAAAAATTAAATCCTGTTTGGAAGAGAGTTTTTGAAGAAATGGCTATATTTATCATGAACAAGCACTTTTTATTTTATTTTATTTTTAGAAAAGAAAACAAACTATCTTTGTTAACTTTACATACCAAACTCAGTTTCCATTTCCACCTCATTCCCTCCCCTACCCCTATCCACTCCTCAGAGAGGGTATGGTACATTGCTTTGGGGAAGGATAAAGGCCCTCCTTACTATATCTAGGCTGAGCAAGGTATACATCCAAAGAGAATGGGTTCCCAAAAAGCCAGTACAAGCAGTAGAGATAAATTCTTTTTTTTTAAAGTTTAAAAGTATGACATGTAGTCTTCATTTTACTACCTAATTTTTAGTTTGAGAACTTTAAATTTTAGAGTTTGGTAATGCACACACACATACACACACACACTTACATATAAAATAAGCTTCTTGGAATAAACAATCTCTACAGCTACCCATGAAAGGACCTGTAAGCATGTATGTACTATCTAAAACTTATATACCTCACAGCCCCTGACATGGAGAGAAACACAACAAGGAAATTCTACATTAAATATGATACAAATCAAAATAAGGTGCAACTTATAGATGGATGCCGTTCTGTGGTCAACAAAGATGAGCGTGTTTCCTAAACTAAACGTGTACTACCTCCCTCATCCGAGACTTAAGACAGCCTTGGGCTTTTAAAATCACTGAATTTTCCAGTCCTGTGGCTGTGGCCAATCGTTGCTGATTTGCATGTTCCCAGAGCACAGCCCACTGCACTGAGGACTTCTTCATAGTCAGCTCACACCCTGTGCTGGAGTCACCCTAGTACCGGTTGCGGCATAGACATGAGGGCACACATTCAATACCTAGGGTTGCTGCTGCTCTGGCTTACAGGTAAGAAGACAGCATTGAAAATGTGTTCACCTGGTTGTTGTCAGTGCTTCCTGGTCTTTTGGAAAGTTCCCCTTTAATTAGATTAATTATGTGAAATTTGTTTTTAATTTTCCAATATCAGGTGCAAAATGTGATATCCAGATGACCCAGTCTCCTGCTTCCCTGTCTGCATCTCTTGGAGACAGTGTCACCATCACATGCCGGGCAAGTGAGAACATTTATAGCGATTTAGCATGGTATCAACAGAAACCAGGGAAACCTCCTAACCTCCTGATCTATAATGCAAAGAGCTTGGCAGCTGGGGTCCCATCGAGGTTCAGTGGGAGTGGATCTGGTACACAATATTCTCTCAAAATCAGCAGCCTGCAGGCTGAAGATATTGCAATATATTATTGTCAATATTATTATGGTACCCTCCCACAGTGACTCAAGCCATGACATAAACCACTAAGAAAAGCAGAAGTGAGAGCCCAGGCTTTGGCAGTTGCTGCTTCTGGTGTCTCCACATTGTTGAGAGTGTTTCCTATGTCAGAATTTAAGGGACAAAGTAATGTATTAGCAATAACATAATTATTGGCAATAACTGAGATTGATAGAACAGAAATGTCAACACACAGAGGGAAAGAGAGAGAGAGAGAGAGAGAGAGAGAGAGAGAGAGAGAGAGAGAGA